>CACM01004095.1:0-11775 GCA_000208805.1 Erysiphe pisi
GCAGAGATCTAAGTCGCAACAAGCTTCGAAACTTTTCTTTCCAATTTCAAATTGGCCCTAAAGGCCTAGAGCTATTACATATATACGAAAAAACTCGCATCTAAAACCATATCAGGTGGCTTCTAATTTGTCCAGAGATATTGTACAAATTGTTATTTCCCGTGGGGACAATAAAAAGTTTCCTATTTGGAATGTCTACAACGCTTCTACAGGCTCAAGCGGTGCTGGTGGAGGTCTAGCCACTATTTTGAGTTGCCCAGGCACACCTTGTTTTGTTGGCGGAGATTTTAACTTACGTCATCCAATATGGGATTCGTCAACTACCTCCAACCTAAGGTCATGCACAGATCTTATCGGCTGGTACGAAACAAAGGGTCTCCAGCACCTCAACCCGATAGAAATTCCACACATAACCGCGGTGGGATTATAGATCTCGCCTTCTGCCTAGAAGACAGCACGAACTGTGAGATCCGTCTAGACTTATATTCTACGTCCGATCATGAGACAGTTGTTACGAAAATGCGCTGGGATTTTAGTATCAAAAGGCAGGCTAAGTTAAGATATAAAGATCTAGACCATGAAAAATTTGTCCGTCTTCTTGGTAACAACCATCGTCCTTCCTCCATTTCATCGCGAGATGACCTAAAATCTGAAACAAGGGCTATTAATGAGAATATTCATACATCACTCGTGGGGGCATGTCCTTGGAAAAGACCTCAGAATCATGGAACCCCGTGGAGGAATGAAGACTGTTGGTTTGCGCTTCACGCCTACCGCAGAGCAAGGAGGGAAGGGTATTGATTTTCGGAACAACTCTTCCTCAAAAATGTTGTACGACAATCAAAAAAAGGCATATTGGAACTCGATTATCGCAGATTTGAAATCATTATCACAAGCCTATAGAATAGTACAATGGCATAATGCGGCCCCAAGGTACCAAACTCCTCCTCTCCGCCGCGGAGAAGGTAGTGAAACTATATCCGACCCATACGCAAAGGCTCGACTTCTCCATCAGTCCTTATTAAGTCGCCAAGATCAACTTGTAGATATACCACCTGATACACCTGTGGTACCGAAACGAAGTATTTCATGTGAGAAAATCACTATTAATGAGTCATACAAATCTACTTGCCAGGTATCCAAAACATCTCCAGGCGAGGATGAGCTTACCACCACATGTCTTCGCCTAGCATGGCCCTTGGGTGAACGTATCACTAATCTTTTCAACCGCTGTATCGAGCTTGGAAACTATCCTCTTGCTTTTAAGAGAGCTACGGTCATCATTTTTCCCAAGCCAGGAAAAAGAGACCGATCGATTCCTGAATCATATAGACCGATATCACTATAATCATGCTTGGGTATAGGATTAGAGCGAATTATTGCCCGTCAGCTCTTGTATTGGTCACTCCAACATCAGATACTGGCACGAGATCAATGCTACGCTATCAAACATCGCTCAGCCTCTGACTTAACCACAGCTCTCCTGTGTGATATACGACAGGCATGGAAGGAAAAGAAAATCGCAGGCAAAGTTACTACCGATATTAAGGGGGCTTTTGACGGAGTTCTTCCAAATCGTCTAACCTATAGGTTGCACTCACAAGGGTGGCCTACTTATCTTGTTCTATGGGTAGAGTCATTTTTATCTGAACGTTCTGTGTGCATTCGTCTAGACCAGATTACAACTGAACCATTACCTATATTATGTGGGCTTCCACAGGGATCACCTGTTTCTCCGATCTTACTTCTTCTATATATTGAAGCACTTCTAAGGACCTCACGAACTCATTATGGATATGCAGATGACGCTGCTTTCTTTTCCTCAGCCACCTCTTTAGAACAATGCCATGCCAAACTGCAAAAACATCTAGATAGCTCACTATGTTGGGCAAGTGAAAGCGGGGTTCATCTTGATGCCAAAAAAACTGAACTTATTTACTTCCATAATAAGAGAAAGTACATTGAATCTCCTTTAAGCTTTGCATAGACAACTGTCAGGCCAAAATCCGAACTTAAGTGGCTAGGTTATTTTATTTGATATAAAACTCAGCTTTAAAGGACTTGTATGAGCTGCGTGTCAGCGTGCCTGTGTCGTGACCGATCATGTACGTCGACTGAGTAATACTATCCGTGGGATTTCTCCAGGTCTACTACGACAATCTATACAAGGCTGTGCCTTTGCCACACTCTTCTATGGAGCGGAAACTTGGCATGGTCCTCAAACATCACAATGGGCACTAAACCAAGTACAGCTTGCTATCAACCGTGCTGCACGTGCAGTTCTACCAGTTTACAAGACCTTTCCTATCCCTGCACTTCTTCGCGAAAATGGATGGGGACCGACAAGTTTATGGCTTGACCGTATCCACGACCGCTTAGCTGTTCGAATAGCAGCAGCTTATCCTAATCATCCCCTTCCTTTGAGGTGGAATTCGGAGCACTTTAGCTGGATACGACGTAGACAGGCAATAGAACTGTCAAGTAACACTGATAGACCACCCTGGGCTTCAGTAGAACGTGAATCCGTTCGCCAGCAGATTGGAGCTACTGGATGAGAGACTGGTCTTTCCTCTTTTAACCAATGAGCACGGTTTCTGAGCCCGCTTGATCTTGTTGTTTACTCAGATGGATCAAAAGATGGGAATGGAATGGCAGGAGCTGGATACTGTGTATATCATGGCTCTCAAGAGATAATGTATGGAAGGATACCACTTGGCCGGAATTTCCAAGTATATGACGCTGAAATACTAGGAGTAGTATCAGGGCTGCGAGCGGCATGCTCTCACTGGATGGCTCGATTCGCTAGGAATGTATTTGTTTGCCTCGACAATGAGGAGGCAGCTATTCCACTCTATACTGATAGCCCCACTCCCTCAAGCTCTTCTCGGATTCAGGAGTTTCAGTCTCTTCGTATAATATGGTCGGAGAGAGATAGGCTCACTACAACGGATGTAGGTGCTGTAATAGTGAGATGGATCCCAAGACATCGAGGGATTTTGGGAAATGAGCGTGCTGGTGCACTGGCCAAAGAAGCTTGCAGTCTAGATACACAATATACCGAAGCATCGATAGCACAAGCAACAATGTTACTGAACGAAAGGTACAATAACTCGTTAGTTTCATATTGGAACTGCCATGTCCCGAAACGCTACAGAGATTTAGAAATAGAGATTAGCTCCAAAGTTCCGTCGTAATTATTTTCAATACCGAGAATCAGCCTTGGAAAACTACTAGCAGCTCGCTCTTGCCATGGCGATTTTGGTTCATATCACCGTCGATTCCGACATACAAAAGCAAATCTTAACTGTTCTTGTGGTTTCGAAAAGTCACCAGAACATCTTTTCACCTGTAGACTAAATAGAAGAATCAGTACTCGAATTCAACGTGTTACAGAACGTAGGGGGAGAAACTTAAAATGGTTATTAGGGTCAGCAGAAGGAGCAAAAGCTTTCCACGCTTGGGTTAGGGCCGTAAGTGAATAGAATTGTGGTTAAATTGTCCCAGCATATGCTGCGTTGAAGTTAYTATCATTTACATGCTTAATGTACTTGTAGGGGTAATTAAGTCACCCTAAACACCCTTGAGCTCATCGGGCTGTTTTGTAGATGTATCATGTCACTTGACAATCTGAAATGCCTGGTGGTCTTTGGCTACGCAGGCACGTCAAATGCCCCCTGGGAGGCCTGAGGCCGGGATTTGCCCGTGTGCCTACTTGGTGCTAATTAGTAATAAATAAATAAATAAATTTAGCGGTTCCCTATTTAAATCTCAAGCATTTTAGTTTGCAAACAGTATATGACCAAACTACAACAAAAGATTATTCTAGTGGCCAATAAAAGTCCTGGTCAAAATCCACTCACACTAGTAGGGATAAATTATTGTAAGATTAATATTTTTGTTTATGTTCGGTTGGTCTTAGCCCGACCTCACCCCCTTGTCGTACCTCCAATAGCGTGAGGGACAGCAATACGCAATTTATTGATCTCACAACCAAAATATTTAATTTCTAAACCCTACATCACCACCAATATTTAGCTATTTTATATTTAAAAAAACATATAACAGTGCTTTATCTATTTTTCTAYCTCATAAGGTASCAAATACGATGTAAAAAAGACCAAAACGGTTAATATCAAGCTACATATTAAGTCAAAATCTACATAGTTTTACACTGAGTTTACATTCGTGGCAATATTACAACACAACCATTCGATTTCGGTTTCCATTATAGATATGTATCAAAATTTTAGAGTCTTATTATTTGATATATACCTCACTGCTAGCAATCTGAAGGTTTCTAGAAGGCGTAGTTGGGATTAGAAGTAGATGATATTAAAAAGCTGCAACACAAATAGCTACTCAACAGCCACAGCTTACCCCCTTGTCATGTCATTACAGCAATACGCAAATGCCACCGCTGTCTAATTGGCTCCAGTTCCAGCCAATCGTCGGAAAAAATACAGCAATCCCGCTCTTTAACTCCACCATTTGTAGCGTTTGCATAAAGACAGTTCATAATTAATGCACACGGCAAGTATTCGTAAATTTACCTATCTACAGGTTCTCAATATTCTCGGTTAATTTAATTTAATTCGAGTGGTTTAATTGCACTTTGAAGTGGTAAATGCGGTAAAAAAATGCGTCATCGACTAATATATCGATTTGCGCCGCTTTTAAACAAGCTACTAATAACAAAAACCAAATCAACTCCCTTGCAAACGTCGTCGCTACACAAAGACTCTTGTCTTCCATGGAGGAGGGACTGCTGTAGAGGATAAATTATAAATATTTGCTCAAAAGCTTGTGAAAGAGGAAATACAGCGCAACAAGCATAATAGACATCGGTCTCAAAGGGAGGGACAACCGACTTTGCGAGCCCATAGCATTTGCGTAAATACAGTTCATAATTCATGCATGCGTCAAGTAGACGTAATTTTACCTAATTCAATAGATTCCCAATAGCTTTACTTGATTTACGATGTTCTAGTTTAATCGCATTTTGAAGTTGTAATGTCAGAGAAAACTGCGTTACTAACTAATAAACCACGTCATGTTTCATTAATTGCCAGCAATACGAATTATCAATGCGCCTAGTTTCCCACTATTTGTCAAAAAATAAAACTAATTGTTTACATGAATTCCATTGAAGAATAATAGCCATTGCGAGGTCGAATGATCTATGGTTGATAGTTACCAATAACCAACATGGCAGGAATGGATGGAATGGATGGGATGGATGGAGATTCCTCGCCGAAGACAAGACACATCATCCCAAGGCTTGCGCCGGTGCAACCCAGTAAGAGCCAGCTTAATATAAATCCAATGATATTATGAACTGACTTCACCTCAGAGCGGGACTCTATAATTAATAATTGGGATCATTTATCTAACAATTTGAACATGCAAAACAAAAAACTTGCTAATTCAGAGGCCATGGACTACGTGAATGGTGGGAAACCACATGAGCCAGTCTCTCCTACATTAGATAATGGGGTGGAAATAACACACAAGCTTTCGGTCTTGAAGCCTAGTCAACTATCCCCTCGTGAACAGTTATCGGACATCTCCACAACCCCGAGAAAAAGTGTGCAATTCGTAAGGCCAGATCTAGCAGTGTCGGATACCAAAACATATGTTACAAAATCTTCACACGAAGACTTTGATACGCAAAATAAGGAGCGGAAAGGGCAATCCCTGATATCTAAACTGAAAGCTCTGACTTCCACGGCAGGCTCACAAGCATGTAAACAACAGAATAGCGTTTCAAGTCCCAGCGAAGAACTCAGCAATTATACTCCTCGTACTCCTACCTTTGACAGATTAGTGAAATTATCTCATAATTTACGCCAAGAAGATAGTGATGCAGATGCAGATGCAGAGGAGACAGCCGATGAAGATCCTATCACCGACCCACTTCGGGCGAAGAAGAAGATGCGATTTAAGAGACGTCAAAATGAAAAGATAAACGGAAGCCAGACTGTGCCGGCAACTCCGGCATTACATGCAAGTGGGGGATGTTGATTCACCTACTAGTGGTTATCGAGGTGTCCCATTTTTCAATCGAAGAAACACAGATGGGTTTATTTATCAACGAGGTCATTTTTCTGATGGAGAAGGAGAAGATCAACTTAACAATCATCGTGCATGGCGTAGAAGCAGTCATTGGATTATCGGTGGTCGATGCCATGGTATATCGGGAGGCCAGGAATCTCAACAGGGGGATATTGGATCATCATTCAGACGACCTCATAATTTTAAGCGAGCAATGTCAGGATTTGCAGGTGGATTGAGTGATGGCGAACCTTCGACTCCCAAAAGGCCATTTCTTGGGTCGGAACGCGCAACGACCTTTGGTGCTCAGAGATGGCGCATAATTAGACAAGGGTTGAAGATGCTTGGTCAGAAGAAAGAGGAACATAAAGTTGACTACCTCAAATCAGCTGAGCTTATGGCTGAGCTTCGAGCTGGGGCACCAGCCGCACTTATGTTAGCTAGTATGGTCCAAAGAGATGAACATGGAAATAAGCGTATTCCAGTACTTCTGGAGCAAGTAAAAATACAAGTTGCCGACAGTAAATCAAGTGTTGATGAACCGCTTGACTCTGAAAGACATCATGTCTTTCGAATAGATCTTGAATATGGCAGTGGACTTAACCGTATGAAATGGGCCATTCATAGATCTCTACGAGATTTCGCCAATCTACATATTAGGTACAAACTTCAGGGAAGTAGTGATAAGTATATCCAACTCCGAAGTGATGTTGACTCAAGACCAAAACAACCCAGATTTCCTAAATCAGCGTTTCCTTTCTTTAGAGGGGTTCGTGGTTTGGGAGATAGCGACGAGGATGACGTAGAGGCTACACAGGCTGATGACACTGCGGGTGAAGGAACACATAGTGAGAACGATCATACCAGGAAAAAGAAAGGACGATCACTACATACTAATCCACGAAGAAAATCGAGTGCAAATATTCTAGATACATCTAGCTCTATTCATGGTGTACATCAAATGAAAGTTTACAATGAAAAACAAAGGCGAAGATTAGAAAACTACTTGCAGGAAATGATTCGATGGCTTATTTTTCGAGCAGATAGTAATAGACTTTGTCGCTTTTTAGAGCTTTCTGCCCTGGGAGTTCGCTTAGCCGCCGAAGGAAGTTATCATGGAAAAGAAGGGTATTTGATAATCAATTCTTCGAAAGGATTGAATACTCGTCGAATACTCAGCCCTGGAAGCATATTGTATCGGCATAGTCCTAAATGGTTCCTCGTACGGCATAGCTACATTGTTTGCGTTGATTCCCCGGAAAATATTCACATCCACGATGTTTTTCTTGTAGATTCCAAGTTTCAAATCATACAAAAACATAGAAAGCTTACAGACTTTATGTCGAGAGACGTTCAGGCTGAGAATACTACAACACATCCTAAGCACCACAGTCTCAAGATGCTTAATTCTGAACGAAAGATTAAACTTTTGGCAAAAAATGAGCGTCAATTGAGACAGTTTCAAGATTCAATTGATCATATGTTATCAACTACCTACTGGTCAAAGCCGAACCGTTTCGCTAGTTTTGCACCAGTACGGACTGGCATCTTCGCTCAATGGCTAGTGGATGGTAGGGATTATATGTGGAATGTTTCCCGAGCTATCAATATGGCTAAAGATGTTATTTACATTCACGACTGGTGGCTGAGCCCCCAGCTGTATATGCGAAGACCTGCGGCAATAAGTCAAAAGTGGCGCCTTGATCGATTATTGCAAAGAAAGGCTCGAGAAGGAGTCAAGATATTTATCATTATTTATAGGAATGTAGAGGCAGCAATACCAATCGACTCAGAGTTTACAAAGTATTCTATGTTAGATCTTCATCCAAATATATTTGTTCAGCGATCACCTAATCAGTTTAAGAAAAATCAATTTTTCTATGCACACCATGAAAAGATCTGTATTGTTGATCATACTGTTGCATTCGTTGGAGGAATTGATCTATGCTTCGGACGTTGGGACACTCCTCAACACTCTGTCGTAGATGACAAACCTACGGGCTTCGAACAGTCAGACTTACCGAAAGATGCTGATCATTGCCAGCTATGGCCTGGTAAGGATTATTCTAACCCCCGGGTTCAGGACTTTTATCAGCTGAATGAGCCATATGCAGAGATGTATGATCGTTCAAAAACACCAAGAATGCCATGGCATGATATATCAATGCAAATCGTAGGACAGCCTGCCCGAGATCTAACCCGCCATTTTGTTCAGAGGTGGAATTACGTACTTCGTGGTCGAAAGCCTACAAGGCCTACTCCGTTCCTACTTCCCCCTCCGGACTATGATCCTGGTGACCTTAAAGATCTAGGCTTGACGGGTACTTGTGAAGTCCAAATCCTGCGGTCAGCTTCAGATTGGTCCCTCGGCTTAACGGAGACGGAGCATAGTATAATGACTGCTTACTGTAAAATCATCGAAGAATCAGAACATTTTGTATACATGGAAAATCAGTTTTTTATAAGTAGTTGTGAGACGATGAACGTAAAGATTGTTAACAAGATTGGAGATGCTATTGTAGAACGCGCTATTCGAGCTCACCAAAAAAACGAGAGTTGGCGATGTATCATATTGATTCCGCTCATGCCTGGCTTTCAAAACACTGTAGATGAACCAGAGGGTACTAGTGTGAGGCTAATTATGCAATGTCAATACCGCAGTATCTGTCGCGGTGAAGGCTCTATATTCGGAAGGCTTAAAAGCCATGGCATTCATCCACAAGATTTTGTCCAATTCTATAGCCTCAGATCTTGGGGTCGGATCGGCCCTAAAAAAGTACTTGTTACTGAACAGCTTTATATTCATGCGAAAGCTATTATAGCGGATGATAGAGTTGCCCTGATAGGTTCAGCGAATATTAATGAGCGCTCAATGTTAGGAATGAGAGATTCTGAATGTGCAGCAATTGTTCGTGATACTGACATGATATGGTCAGCTATGGATGGTAAACCATACCTTGTAGGAAGATTTGCTCATACTCTTCGCATGCGCTTGATGAGAGAACATTTAGGGCTAGATGTTGATAGTATCATGGAAGAAGAACGTCAAGCAGATTTTGAGAAGGGAGAAAAATCCGAGAATCAAGAAAACGCCTCGAAAAACCCCAAGGAAAAATTTTGCCGAAACAATGGCTCAAGTGAGCCGACTGATCCATCGGAGCTCCAAGGCGACAAAAAGTCAGGTTCTAGACAGAAATTAGAGGATGAGCAGAAATCATCGGCCTATAATGAAAAAGTTACAAATTCAGCTAAAGAAGCTGCTACATACGTTCAGAATAGTGATGATAAAATTCATCACAGAAATACCCTGATAGAGGCAAAAGTTGCAGCCGAAAATTATTCTACCGATGCTACGAATCAGAAAAATCCGGAAGAACTCAAGAAAATTAATCCAAATAATAGTACACCCTATGCCGACAAAGTCAATACTAATGTTCCCGGAGTTTTGCCTTTTTCTGAAGAAACAAAAAATGACACCACACAAGCAGGAAATTGTCATATTCCTAAGACCTCTATTCCCTTTACTACTGCGGAATCTGATATTGGAGCATCAACCTTGCAACCTAATGTTTTTCATCAGCTAGATATCAGTGATTTCAATCCATTAACAGCCGATATTAAACCTGCCTCTTTAGACAAAGATTGTATGCGTGATCCTTTAGATGATAATTTCTTTGAAGATATATGGCGTCGAATAGCAAGCAATAATACAAAAATATTTCGCCGAGTTTTCAGATGTAATCCTGACAGTGAGGTTCAGGCATGGAGCGACTATCGACAATTCGTAGCCTATGGAGCCAGATTCATAAAGGAACAAACTGGTGAAACCAAGATTATTGAGACTGATACACAAAATCCAAATTTCCATGGAAAAAATGGTATAAATGGCGTTTCCACTGTTTCAACGGGGCTTTCGGACGTTAAGGGCGTAGTAGAAAATTCAGAAAAAGACGTGCCAAATGGACAGAATCAAAATAACCCTATCAGGAATGGGGACGACATAGTAGAGAAAGAAATACAAGAGAGCTTGCCTAAAAGTGAATCGCGGCATTTGAATAATCAGGCGAACGGAGATATCGAAACGGTTGATATGATGATTTCAGATGATAGAATATCACTCTCAGCTCAACCAATTGGAAGTGAGGCATTTCCAGCTCTTGAAAATATTACCGATGAATCAAACCAGGTTTTGGAATGTTCGAATTTGCCTCCATCTCGAAAAACTGCAAATCCATCTACCGCTTCGGAAAAACTTATAAATAGTTCCACGGGTAATGGTACTATTAGACGTCGTCGTCGTACAACTAGGGGAAGTCGCAAGACATACTCTACAAGCGATGATTTACTTAATATACCAGACTGCGAAGAGTTATTGTCACTAGTTCAAGGAAGTCTTGTCAACTTTCCATATGATTGGCTCGTCAAAGAGGAAGTGAATTCAAATTGGCTATACCAAGTGGATCAAGTAGCACCTTTACAAATTTAGTAAGTAAAAATACACTACCTTCTCATTGCCTGAATAATACTAATAATTTGAAGTGACTAATTTATGTGGGTTTAAATCATGAAATTAATTTCGGGGTATATATTCTGGCGTTTTATTAGTAATAATTGGTGGTAAAAAAATAAGGAAAATACAGGAAAGCATAGGTGATAGTTGGCGTTCACGGAATCGTTGGAACATGCTTGAGAATTAAATAAATACTATGTACTATTTTTTTCTTATAAATGTATATATCAATTAATGCAAGATCTTATATTCGTTCGCTTATCCAAATGGCCCCCCTACATCCCGCCCTTATGACTGATGTTAACAAATCATGCGGTATTGCGTTTTTGGCATCATTCTCCACTGCATGATCTAAATGTTCTAGTTCTTCATCACGTATTCGTCTGATACTATTAATCAATTTCTCCAAGTCTGTACCTAGCTCTTCTCCTTGTTCTTTTAATTTGGAAGCCATGCTTAACAGCTCTTGGACTTGAGAGTTATAATGAGTTCCGATCTCCGTCTCAACCGCTTCTGTACAAGCCATTGCAGCCTCTCGTCCCATAATCGCGGTGCCCCAGCCTAGAGCAGACGCAGCAAGTTTCCATACAGGATACATAACGGTGGGCCTAACCCGATGTCTCGCAATAAGTTTGTTAAAAGTCTCGAAGTGCCCATTTTCTTGATCAAACATATGTTTAATAAGCGGTCGAAGGTTTGGATGAGAATTAACCAATGGAGCTGTTTGTGCCTTATAGATTATAGTTGCGGCGAGTTCGCCGGCTTGATTTACTCGAAGCTAAATCAACAAAAACACATATATATATATATATATGTATATGCCCTCTGATTAGACAAGACTCTTTTCTTATTTTTTTATTTTTTTATTTTTTTGATGAAAAGGGGGTTGAGCGGGATGGGGGAATACAAACAGCGCTTGATAAGAAATCTCGGTATTCTTTATTGAGTGGTTTGCTTAATCTAGGATGGCTAATAGAAGATTTATCATCAACGTTGGCTGTTTCAGCTGCTGATACTACACGAGGAGATATGGATATAAGTCTTCGCAAAATGAGTGGTGATGATATCCATCTCCAGCTTCGATCACTGGGTAGTAGAAAGTTATGGATATGTATATTGTAGATACTACAACCACTACGACCCTTTGAGAAAAATCTACTTGAGCGAGCAGATGAGCTTATTTTCGTCATGATAACAGTAGCTCTTTAATGAGT
>CACM01004025.1:0-18437 GCA_000208805.1 Erysiphe pisi
TGATTGATAATATTTTCTTGGTTGTCCACAGTTCTGCTCTCAAATGTATGGATATTAGTATTATTCCGCGATAATTTTCCGTCTTTATGTGCTTCCGAGGGATTCAAATTTTGCCAGCTTCCAAATCGAACGTCCACCTTTTCTAAACGCTGAGCAATCTTATTCACTATTTCTACCCAGTCGTTAAAGTTATCTTCTGGCAGCAAATGGTTACCTGCTAATGCTATTGTTAATTTTTTGTTTCGCGCACTCTGAAGCATAGATATTTTGTTATCGTCCGGCCAGAAATCCCCTCGGGCTTCGGTCAATTTATTCGACCAAGATGCGAGGAAATCTGACCAACGCTGGTTTTCTTTCATTTTCATCAAGTGCAATTCAGTATTCGCCCGAGAAACTCTTGTTGAATCTAAGTAAATCCTGTCCAAAAACTCAATGAAGTCCTCTGGATCTCTAGTTTGATGAACGCCGCCATTTTCGTAAAATGGTCCCGCCTTAGTCCTAGCTGAACCTTTTAATGATTTGTAAATCATCAAAAATGCTCTGGAATTTTCGTAACCAAAGAGAAGCCAATCCATGCGAAATGTATCTAATACCGCCGCACACCATGCTGGATATTCTGATCTAATGCCGAGGAATTTTGGAAGCTTGGTTGGCTTCAAATTGAGTCCTTCATTCTGGGGCGAATCCTTCTCAATAATAACCTTTTTTGGATTTAAGTTTTTGCTGGTTTGTTTCTCAAGTAACCTGTTGAATTTGTATCGCCGTCGATAACTAGTATATTCTAGTAATTCTATCGTTAGCCAGTTTACTTAGTTAGATATAGGTTTACGTAATTTATGTTAACAGGGATTGTCTATGATTTCATCAACCATGCCATAATGCCTGCGATGACCATCGTAGGCTACAGGATTCTTATTGGCTAACAAGCCGTTACAGACAGGAAAACATTCAGTAGAGAGAGCAAAAAAGTAGCGACAAGCAGACAATCAAGACGTCTCTATCTTCTCTTTTAAATCCAATCTTGATACCTCCAGCTAATTTTGCATCCGATGACCATATTTATCTAGCTCTTACTGATCAGTCGGCCATAACTAGTATCACAGGTAAAGAATGAGCTTTAACCTCTACTCGCTGGAACATCAACTTACCACAACATTCTACATTTTCATTTTAAAGATTGAGGGTTAACACAGTCATCCAGTCTATCAAATTTTTAAAGATAAATTTTCTGAATAAGTATAACAGTAGTGATGACTAAATCGGTCACGATGTCTCGGAGTGAGTACTGGGAGGGGATCACCTATAGGCCTAGACTCCAAAATTCAAGAGATCTTTACGCTGTTTCAAATTATCCATCTACATAAATCTTGAGGGCTCACATGACATTTTAGCAAAACTTTATCCTGTTGATTTGGATGTTAACTCACTCGCCTCCAGCGATGGACGATAAGTTGAAGTTCTAGTTGATTATTTTAACTAAAATTAAAATTACCAACAAGTAAATTGCCAGATCTAAACCCCCTTATTATCGTAACATTAAATAACCTAATAATAGTTAGGCCAATTCCTACAAAACACCAACTGCCAGTTTCAGTTAATAAAACCGGACCAATTTAACTCAGGTGCCTGAGACTCCCTTTATCTTTAGTGCCCGTTTTAATTCCTCCTCTCGATACTACAGTGAACAAGTATCAATCTCATTGACGTTAGAGATCTCCATTTGAAGTTATCCGATGATGAGATTATTTTTGATTCTTCATACAGCCATAAGATTTTTATGAGGCACTGTGAATGTTGAAACTTCGAAATGCCGATGTGGCATCTGATCCGTAGTAATTACTTAATCACTCATTTACTTATCTTGAGTTATGCTCTAATAAACCTCCAATCGTGGTTCGTACATGCCCAGCAACAGCACCAACAACAAAACTCCCCGTTAAACAACAAGCCTCCAAAGTCTTTGTGGATCACGGAAGTAGATCAACACCATAAAATACTCTCAAACAATGCCCTCTGGAAAAAAACCACTTCATACAAACAAAACGAGAATGATGCAAGCGCTATCGCAACTTTAGCTTCAGCAACAAATGCTGTTACAGCACCCTCCCCTAGATTGAGTTCCCGTATTATCGTTGAAAATCCGTCGCCGAAATTTGAGCGTAGTATTGGGGATTGGGAAGTTGAAGACTTTGTTCTTCTGGCGACCATCGATGGAACACTTCACGCATGCGATAAGATCACGGGTGAGCAGAAATGGCAAATTTCTTACGAACGACCCATGGTACAGATAAAGTACCAATCTAAGAGCCTCTTTTCCCCGACTGATAGTAGTAATAACACATTCATTGATGACTATCTATGGATTTTAGATCCCAGCAGAAATGGAAATATATATGTTTATAAACCTAATGGGCTAAATCCAGGGCTGGTTAACACTGGTTTAACGATGAAAAAGTTGGTAGAAATGACCCCTTACGGAAATGAAGACCCCCCCGTGGTATATACAGGCGAGAGAAAGACAAATGTTCTCACAGTTGATGCCAATACTGGAGCAGTTTTGAGTTGGTTTGGCTCTATAGATTCGTTATTAGCAAAGGAAACCTGTAAAGTCGAAGAATCAAATATTTTAGAAACTGAGAGATGTAACAAGCCGACTAAAATAATTCTTGGACATACAGAATATACAGTTGGTATTTTTGGTAAAGATGATGGCCATCATATCGCAACATTAAAGCTATCTGAGTGGAGCCCTAACAATTATGATCAAGATTTACAACGTCAGTACATGCAGTATGCCTCAACACTAGACAAAGACAATAAGTACATTTACACAGACCACGATGGTAGCTTTGTTAGTTTCGATCAAAAATCAAAGCTAGACGCGGAAAATTCGAGCTTATTATTTTGGCAAAAGTTGTCATCGCCAGTCGCCAGAGTATTTGATGTTGCTCGACCTTGTGGCTCTGGTGAGAAAGGTACGAATCTTATTATACTTGATCAACCCCAACCGCCATTTGATGAGGAAAAGCAGTCAAAATCCTTAAGTACCAGCAATATTTTCCTCAATCATACTGAAGATGGAAGCTGGTATGCCATCCCTGTCGACCCATACCCGTCAGCTATAAGTGGGATTCAAGTAGCTCTATGCAATCAGGAGGATTGGTTAGAATTGCATCCATGGGATATCTCAAATAAAAGACAGCTCTCTGAAGCTCTTGTTGGCCTACATTCAATCGAGAATTACAAATCTCAGATTGAAGACGAGATTTATACTATTTCAGGACCGATTCATGAAGAAAATATGAAGAATATAAGTTTTTTTGACTCGTATGCTTTCTTAGATGTGGAACGCATAGCTTTATTGAGCCAACTTCCCCAACTATTATCAAAAGTAATCCTAAGCTCGATTGGACTTCTAGGATATTCTATCTTACTTCTTTTGTCGATAGTACTTATATTTCTACATCAGAGACAAATTCTATTAAGAAATTTAAATAATTCATATGAGACTGAGCAGTCTATGAACTCAAACCCGAAAGATTCCAATACGAATTCAAAACGTAAGATATTCTTTTGGCCTAAACTTATGATGAATAATAAAAATGCGATTTGCAAAGCGAATCAATGTGATGACCCAACAAAGATAAATCTTGACGAATATAACGAGGGCCAAAAAATAGTCAAGCCTAAATTATCTTTCAGTGAAAATTCTGTGCATGATAACACTGATTTTGGAATTCAAATTATGAAGAAAGAGAAAAAAGTTCACAATGGCCGCCGCGGCGGGATGAAGCATAAGAAAAAAGTAAAGAAAAAAGACTTAGATAAATCTGTAACTCTCACACCTGAGTTGGAGTCTCCACTACCTTTGATTTCCCAGGACTATGCACTTATTCAAAATTTAATTGTACCAACAGAAACAGAATCTGAATCTGATAACAAAAGAAAACCATGCGTTACTAGGAAAATACCCGGATCTTTAATTCAAATTGGTTTACTTGAAGTTGATACAGATAAACTTCTAGGTACAGGAAGCAACGGAACGATGGTATTTCAGGGAAAGTTTGATGGACGTGAAGTTGCTGTAAAGAGAATGTTAATTCAATTTTTTGATATCGCTTCTCAGGAAACGAAACTTCTAAGAGAAAGTGACGATCATCCTAATGGTAAACAATTCTCTCCACTTTCTTTTTGCCTCTCCTCACTCTTTAATAGTTATACGGTATTTTGCGCAACAGCAAACTGATGGATTCCTTTATATTGCCCTCGAACTTTGCCCAGCATCTCTTGCAGATGTTATTGAAAAGCCATATAATTATTCTGAACTTGCACAAGCAATTGAGAGAAATCTTCCTAATACTTTATACCAAGTAACGAATGGCTTATGGCATCTACACAGTCTTCGAATTGTGCATCGTGACCTAAAGCCCCAAAACATATTGGTATCATTTGGTAATGATAACAAACTGCGTCTTGTTGTGTCAGATTTTGGCCTTTGCAAAAAGCTAGAAGGTGAACAATCTTATTTCAGGGCTACAACTGCTCATGCTGCAGGTACTTCGGGTTGGCGCGCACCAGAGCTACTTCTAGGAGATGACACAAATGATGAACAAGTTGTTTTAGTTGATGCAACTACGGAAGGCAATTCTAACACTACCGTAATGAGTCCTGAATTTCTACCTAATCGACGTGCTACTCGAGCGATCGACATCTTTTCTTTAGGCCTTATCTTTTTCTATGTACTTACCAAAGGTAACCATCCTTATGATTGTGGCGATCGCTTTATGAGAGAAGTAAATATCCGAAAAGGAAAGTATAATCTCAACCTTTTAGAAGTTCTAGGCGACTATACCTATGAAGCCAAAGAACTTATAGGCAGTATGCTTGATACAGACCCTAAGCGTCGACCGCAAGCTGATCAGGTCATGGCCCACCCTTTCTTCTGGTCATMCAAAAAAAAACTTAATTTTTTATGTGATGTTTCGGATCACTTTGAAAATGAAAAACGTGACCCTCCAACAGAAGCCCTACAGGAACTTGAGAGCTATGCGTATGAAATTTGTGGCAACGATTTCCTTAAAGCTCTCGGAAGAGACTTTGTTGAAAGCTTGGGTAAACAACGGAAGTATACAGGAACAAGATTACTTGATCTGCTTCGAGCTTTAAGGAATAAAAAGAACCATTACGAGGATTTGAATGACAAATTAAAAAAAGAATTAGGTCCATTGCCTGATGGATATTTAAGCTATTGGACTCGAAGGTTTCCACAATTACTGATTGTTTGTTGGACGATCATATTTGATTTACAATGGGATAAAACGGATCGATTTAAAGATTACTATGAAGTGGGAATTGTATGACTCTTACATTTGTGAGAGCCAATATTTACCGAACAATAAAACAAAATGATGATGTAATATAAGAAAAAGAAAAACTGATGAATTGATGAATTAATGAATCGATGAATTGATGTTTTGAATGAGAAGCGAAAAAATGATAATAATCTTATTGGAACATTTGCATGGCTTTCTTTATTCTTGTAAGTTTTTTATCAACTAATTAAGACAAGATAATTGAAATTTGTAGATGAACAAGTATTTGAGCAAGGGAAAATGAAAGAGTGCTGCTTAATCTCGTCGTAGTGAATCCCAGAATCTATATTTCACCCGAAGAAACTTGTTGAGGAAATCAACTGATGCTGTATCCAAATGTAGCGAACAAAAACAGAAGGGTCGGAGCTTATCGAAATGGTGCAACAATCAACTAGGAACTATGAAAATAGCCATCAAGCGCAAATACAAACACAATTGCAAGTAATAATTTCCCCGATTATAAAAACTGTTATGGAAATGTTTTGAACCAAAGCACATAAAACCACTTAATTGGTAGACTCCGTTTCTACTACTTTCAGCGAGTACTTAAAGTTTTCATAAACGCTCGGATCTGAAGTTGAAAGGGTAGGGCTCCTGAAAGCAAAAGTTTAGACGTTTAATCAAACGTTTTCAATGAATTCACTAAAGGAGCAGTTGGTGGCAAGCTTCTAGGGGGGTCACAGCCCTCTCAAATTAATACTGAAGATTACCAAATTCAATATCTCAAGATTCAGGTGATAAGGTGAAGTTGATACCATCATGGCAGGTCTTAATAAAATTCGGTGTAAGTGCGTTTCAAAGAATAAGAAAAAATTGTAGAGGGTGGAACAAAATTTCGTACGATGTAGAAAATAGGGACAAATGATTTGTACTCGTCGTCAAATCCTTCCTCGGAGACCTGAGGTGGCATTGAAGTCAGTCAGTTCTGAAGATCTGAGGAAATGAAGAGTCGGAGGACTTAAATACAGAACCTCTGATCGAAGTGTTGCTAGGAGGCTGGAATTTAATGCCACTAGTATGGTAGGTAGCAAAGACAAAAACTATCTATAATAATGCTAAAAATATCACTGAGCCGGACACTTTTTCTTTGCATTTCATTTTCAACCATTACAACTTCACCTCATTATTGATTATTTATTCAGTGGAGTCAGTGCTACATACATCTGATATTTCTTCATCGATTCGGTAGGTTCGCGCATTATGAACGGCGTTGCCACATTTGCCACATCGCTGTTTACATCCCGCACCCTCGATTCCCACATCACCATTTCTCTGTATATCCTGCTCCAACTGATCATTGACTTCTTTTTCTGCCAGTAAATCACTTGTATCCCCCGCGGTAGGCGACCCTCCAAGACGAGGTGGGGTTTTTTTAGCCCTCCGGCGTTTACTTAGTGCCTCATTGGCCTTTCGAAGCGAGCGATTCTCGACGGCCAACAAAGTGTTTACATGGACTAACATAGTGACTCCATTCACCAATTGGCAAACAGCTTAAAAAATCTGTGTTGGGGAAATTCCCTGATGCTTAGCAATTCGAATCATTGCAATTGTTTCGTTCTTGAATTTTACGAATTTCCGTTTTAATTTTGTTGAGACATTTTATTGATTTTGGATTTGCCGCTATAACAGTCTTAATAAAATAAAAATTGAACTGGATCGAATTGGTATCGATTAGTCTTGCTGTCGACTATTTTATGGTTGGCGACAGCAAGATCTGCTTACTCAATGATTTAAAAAGTGCATATCCTGATCATTACGTAGCTAATATTAGGAAAATCCATACGAGCTAATTGTCAAGTTTGATTTTACTGTCAAGGCTGCTGCTACTTTTGGGCTAATGTTTGTAGGAAAAAAATGAAATCCTATCAGTTCTTCTAGTCTTCTCTCTCCTTGACCCAGAATAATTTCTTCCCGTTTTATGAAGTTTTAAATATAGTCTAATTTTTAAAGTAAATAAGAGTTTATGCAGCTTTGAGACTATGATATAGCAACGGTGATTATTTACATGTTAGGTGATTCAAATTTGTGCTTTATGTACACTCTTGCCTCACATCCCTTTGGTAAATGTCGCTACGACGTACAATCGCTTTTCCTCTATAGTTGGTCACCCCTCAACAGTTGACATCCATGGAAAATTACAGACATTTGGATTATCCAGAAATGCCTCCACCATCTTGTAAAAATCCACTGCGCGAAATGTGGTCAAATCAGTTGAAGTCGGACCAACCATCTTTTGTCTCGGGTGGGGTGTGTGCTCGGTATAACACACTACCATCCGATCCGAGGGCTTCTTGCCTAGATTTATCAAAAATATGAATATTTTCTAGATATCAATCTCTAGTTTGAATTAATTAACAGCCCTTTGAAAAATGATAAGATACGTGTAGTGATTAGTGGTGTTGTCGTATTATTGGTGCTCGATAATTGGAGCTCGGCGTTCGGCTGAACCCTGGCTAAACTGTTGCAAGCAACTTTATTTCTGAAGCCGACACATTTTCTGATCAAGATACAAATCGTGATTCGCGCCACCTGTTCTTGGATATAGTCAAACGCTGCGAAAAATTGCCGAAGAAAAATCTTGTCTAATATCTCCAAGAATCAATTGGACCTTTCTTTTACCCCATTCTGGATATTAAAGCGGTGATAAGTATGACGGATGGGTCTGCTAGTAATACTAGACAAAGAGCAAAAAGTAGTGGAAGAAGAAAAAATGATTCGCAATTAGTACGAGATGATGCTGGTCGCAAAAGATCATATCGAAATAAATCATCCGAAAAACATGAAGTACAAAAGGACGTGAAACCACCCGAGTTGATGCATGGAAATCTTCCTTCAAAAACGGCTATTGAGTCTCCTGAGATTGAAAATGAGAGCTGTATCATCTGCGCATCAGATATTATCCATGAAAGCTTTGGACCTTGCAATCATCGGACTTGTCATGTTTGTAGTGTTCGAATGAGAGTATTATTCAAAGACAAAACTTGTACTTTATGCAGAGTAAGTCGTAAGGAAAAGCCTTCCTTCTGGAAGAACTCTTTTGCCAGCTAAGACGTTGTAGACTCTTGCACCTCATATTGTAATTACAGACAGTCGGACCAAGCGCTTCGAAGATTTTACCGATGAATATTTTAAAAAGATGGATTTTCCAAGTATAGAGGAAAACATAGGCCTGCGCTTCGATAATCCACAAATTAGAGATGACACTCTTTGGATGTTGGCATACAACTGTCCAGAAAAAAATTGCGACGTAGCATGTCTATCTTGGCCCAACCTTCATGACCACACTAGAAAAGTGCATGGCAAAAAGATTTGTGATCTTTGCTCGAAACATCGAAAAATATTCCCACACGAGCATGACCTTTTTACGGATGCAGAGTTATCAAAGCATATGAAAAAAGGAGACAAAAATCAGACATCTAGCAACCAAACTGGCTTCAAAGGTCATCCGTTGTGTAATTTTTGCGGAAACAGATTCTATGGTGATGATGAACTCTATAAGCATCTAAGGGAGAAACATGAGAGATGTTTTGTATGCGATCTAGCTAACCCAGATAAGCCTCCTTCATACTATATAAATTATGAGGCTTTACACCTACATTTCGTTCAGGATCATTTTATTTGCAAAGTGAAAGATTGCTTAGACCAAAAGTACATTGCCTTTGTCTCTGAGTTTGAGCTCCGAGCTCACATGATTGAAGTTCATGGAAGTTCCCTCTCAAAAGATGATCGACGAGATATGAGAAATATCGACCTCTCGGATTTTTCCTATCGACAGCCTTACTTGCAAGAAAGAAGAGATAATTTTGGTCAAAGAGGAAATTCAGGCAACAGAGGAAGGGGAAGAGGAAGAGGCAGAGATCCAAATGCTGGTCTTCCTCTTCCTGTAACTGGTCAATCTTTACGGAGGGATGAACAGGCATTTCAGAGGCAATTAGCTGTTCAGTCTTCCCAATCAATCACGACGAGGAATTTTGGCCACCAACTTACATCAGCATCAGCATCAAATGAGAGGCAAAAGCCACAATCTCAAGTAACAAAGCCTATACAGACTACTGGAAATCTTGAAAGTATCAATACAAGGGCCTCGAGTAGCTCTGACTTGGTACGAATCAGTAACAATTCACAAAACGAACGAGTCCGCTCTCTAAAAGATAAGGCTGTCAATGAACGAGTTTCTTTGCTGCTACAGAAAAACTCATCGAAAATATCCCAGTTCTACTCATCTCTCACTGCATTTAAAGATAGCAGTATAAAAGCTAGCTCATTTATTGATAATTTACTTTTGCTTTTTGTTGACACTCCATCAAGTTCTTTAGGCACGTTAATCAGAGAGGTTGCAGATCTTATAGAGGACGAAAAGAAAGCAGAGGAGCTGCGAGCAGCATGGAATAATTGGCGTGCTATCAATGAAGATTACCCAAGCTTACCTACGGCCAGCAATAGCAGTGATAGCTCAGCTATCTTAAGTTGGGCAGCCAGAACTGGAAATGTTTCGTCTGGACACAATGCGCTACCCTCTTCTGTTCGAATTATGAAATTAAAGAAATCAACAGCACAATCAGGACGTTCACCTATATCGCAGTCAAGATCATGGGGTTCTTCATCATTGGCTTCTGGATCTGTTGAGGAAGATCCCAGTAAAGTGGTAAATGATAATTCAAGCGCATTTCCGAGCCTACCTCCTTCAGGGAATAAAAATCTAAGCAACTCTCGGAAACCTGCGACTAAAATGTGGGCATCGACATTAAATGTAACCACCGATTCTAGCTCAAATAATCAAGACCAACCAGGGCCTAGTAGAAGACCTCCTATAATTTTATCCACTGTCAGGAATAGTGAAACAAAAAAGGGAAAGAAGCTTTCCCATCCTTACCAACAGTAGAAAAATCGCTTGACAAAATTTTCGGTAATGGTAATCGTCATGTAAAAAGAAACATAGGTGCGCCAAAAGACAATGTCTGGAGGGGAAATGGAGAGACAAGTTTTAGTGGTAGAGATGTACAAGCAAGTATAGATGTAATAAATGAAGAAAGTGGTAGTAAGGGAAAGAAAAAAGGTAATAAGGAAAAGAAACAGGTCTTAATGGGATGGGGTTGAAATATCATATGATTTCTGGAGTTCGAAATTAACATGATCCCTAATAAGGATCACATGACAATGATAAACCAGTTCTCAATAGAGTTTAGCGTATCTTAACATGAGCTATGTAAGTCACACTAATTAATAATTATGATAGCTCCTGAATCTGGGTGAAATGCGGTCGAAAATCTTTGTGTTCTAATTAGATCCCCTATCTGATATTAACGCTGCTGGGAGGCCGTGAAATCGATGATGGCACATTCTTTGTATTGGAGGGGCTATAAAAAGTAATTTTAAAGTGTCGAATGTAGATTGATGTCACTTATTCCAACCAAACGGGGTACTTTTTATCTCATTCAGCGCACGATAATCAACACAAAATCTAAGCCCTCTGCCTGGCTTTTTTTTTGATAAATAAAACTAGAGTCCCTCTAGGTGAAATTGTAGCTCGAATCCAATTTTTATCTAATAATCCCGTTAAAATCTTTCGGAGAACTATCAGTTCATCGTGTGGTATTCTGTACAGCTATCCCCATGGAATTTTTCCTTTCTTGGCCCTCGTTGTTCTTCTTGAGCCTTGTTTTGATGTCAGCACCAGGTCAGTGGAGCGGCAAGATGTTGTTTATGATAACATCACCATCTAGCAATCGCTCTGTATGTGGATGAATTTCTTTGGGAAGTTGATCTTGCCTTTCCTCTCTTGACAATGTGACCTTCTTTATTCTAATACCCGTGTAATATCGTGCATGGAAAAAACCCCCAGCTCCGGAATTGAGATAGGATCGTATTGTTTACATAGCTCTGCAATGGCATGTTGGTGGATTATCTACTCGTACGTACTGACGACGCGACTCGCGCCTTTCGCAACTAAAGTTATGCGCAGGTCGACTTGGTAATTAACCTTGCCGATCTTTGTAAATGACCATAAACTAGAGCCCGAAAAGGCCTAGTGCAAGCCGACTTGGGCAAATCCGAAAAATGGGGGTCCATAGTTCGGCTACCCCGAGAAAAAAATTCACTACGAAATCAAAACGTACCGGGATTGCTAAATGAAGGGTAGTTATGCAATGCATAAACGCTGGCTAGCTTTTGACGTAATTTATACAGTAGAACCTGTCAAAACCCGTAATTATTCTGTCCACCGAAGAGTATGGGTTATGACAGGTTCTACTGTACTAGGAAGGCCCCAGATTTTCGGCGAATCCCTTAGTATGAATGAGATCACGTGGAAACGCGGTATTAGCATTCTCCGTATTCCTCGTTTGCCATTTTGGGAGAGAAATATGCTAAACTTTACGTGCTCACTACAGTAAACAATTATACATAGAATGATTGATAAAATGGATATTACTCAAGAAACTCAAGCTCCATCGACGGAAACGAGCATTCAAACACCCTCTATACCCAATATTCCCCCAATCCCCAATCCTCCTCCCCTTACCACTCCACCTACGCCACCGTCTCAACCCCAAAGTCTTAATAGTTMCACAGCCAGCAGCAGAAAGATTCTCAAGCCTGCTGTCCCTACTAAGCGCCCGATATCCGAGAGGCCCTTACATAGCAACAAAATTGCATCTGATGTTGCGAACGCGTTTCTTCCTAGGGAACTTGCTGAAATAGTTGCGACCCGTCAGCGTCGTGAACGTGCCTGGCATGCGCGACTTATGATATGCACTATGGTCATCAGTAATGTGGATAGTACCCTAGCAAATTTAAAGACGATGCAGAGAAGGAAGAAGTTGTCGCCTTTAAGGCATATCTCCGACTGGCTATTGCCAACTACGCAGCGGCCGATTCTTCACCCGCTCCACCAGAAATTCCCACACACTCACGACCAAATAAAGGAAATAGTACTGGCACTGGCAAAGAAAAGAGTATTTTAAAGAAAATAGCCATAGCGATCCCACAAAACATTGTCCCCAAAGTTGCAGAGAAGTCGTGGGCCACAGTGACTCGCAATGGTCAGAAGAAAGCTCGGGTGACTCAGAGCGCTCAGAGCACTAAATTACAAGTGACACCAGTGAGCAAAAATAAACAAAGTGCGACTTCCAAAAATAAGTCTTCACCTATACCTACCGCAGATACAAGACTTTTCGTTCGTCTGCCAGAAAACCACGAATAGCGGAAATTATCTCCTGCAGGCATTCGCGAAGTAATAGTTAGAAAACTCGCCATATCACCTGCGTTATTTGGCAAAATAAAACCCGTCCATTCTGGGTTTGCCATTAGCCCATGTAGAACAGTAGCTCGCGAAACCATATTAAACGCTGGAAAAGGGTTTTCATTTTCGGGAGCTAAGTTAGAACCAGCTACCAACTGGGTATCTGTAATCGTTCCAACAGTACCATCAAAAATTCGGAAGGTAAAAGGGGAGATAGAAGTAAGCTCATCTATGCTTGCTGACGAGATAGAGCGGGTCTGCTCTTTGCGCCCAGCCCATGTAAAACTTCACGGAAGGAATAAAGCTGAGGCCCCACATAGGACCTGGATGGCGTTCTTTACCAAAGCCCCAAGTACGACATTCAGGGTATTTGATGAATCGGGAATTGCGAGATCATATAAGAAGAAACAATCCATAGATTTCTGCAAACGTTGTAATGGTCACTATCCCGCCAAAAAATTGTTCTAGGGCACCATCGTGTGGAAATTGTGGTTCAACAAATCACTGTGAAGACGTTTGTATGGCTGCCACTAAGTGTAAGAATTGCGGTGGTCCCCATCGCTCAGACAGTCGAAGATTTCTTGCGCGCCCAACTCAATCGGGTGCTCCCACCAAAGAGCAGATGAAGACATTTCGTCAGGCTGGGGAAAGAGAATTCCAAGCAGTATTACGAGCTAAAGCTGCCGAAAAATCAGTGGCGTCCACACAGAACATTGAAATTGACCTGACAAGCAGTCAGTTATCAGATAGTAATGTCGACAATGACAAATCACCAGCGTCTCCTGTCGTGAACTCGACGTGCGACGCAATGCGTTTATGAAGGGCAGCCCACAGGGTTGCTATCCCCTCCAGGACGTGCTTAATTTCATGTCTATTAACGTAGGAAGGGGAGAAACCACGCAGGATATTGCTCTAGCTCGTGCCTGCGAAATTAGGATAGATGTCTTGTTGATTCAAGAGCCATGGTGGTCCAATCGTACAAAGACTCACCCTTACTACGATCTTTATCTACCATTTGGAGACGAAAATATTCGGCCTCGGGCGGTCACATATATAAGAAAAGACCCTAACAGAATTTCTTCTTTTCAGAAATACCCACTTATAACTATTGCTAGATTGAAGTGAATGGTATTACATTCCTGAATGTCTACAAAGCCCCACATGACCACTCTGCTGTGCAACCACTCTTGAATTGGTCTCCCACTCCTAGAACAGTCGCAATTGGTGATTTCAACTCGGTTTACTGGGCATGGCAACCTGGAGCTAGCAGCTATTACGGTCAAGGAGAGGAAATAGAGAAATGGGCTGAAAAGAATCAACTTAGATGTCTTATTATAGGGGAACCGACACATCGTGCCGGAAACACACTCGACTTAGCATGGACGAATGTGAAGGATATTTTGGCTTGGGTCTGCAATGAAGAATGCATGACCAGCGACCACCTTCCAATTTGTGGCTTCGTCCCCAATCATAAATCGGCGGTAGTAAATTTGCTTAGTTCTGAGAGGAAACTCCGAGTATCGAAAAAGAAGGTACCTCAATTCATCCGACTAGTCACGGAATGGCTGCCGTCCAGCACAACCCTGAGTACGGTAGATGAGAACGGAAAATTTTGCTCAGGATGTTTATTGGGCCTTAAATAGCTCTTTGAAAGCAGTTTGGAAACGTCCCAATAAGACAAGTGGAAGAAAAGCACCATGATGGACTTCCGAATGTATGTTTACCCATTTAGAATACCATGAAGAAGTGGAGGATGCGGAGCGCAACTTGCAGGCGAGGAAATTTAGAAATACAGCTACCTCAGCAAAGAGAGAGCATTGGAAAAGAAAGGTAGAAGATATGAAATCCTGTGGTGACGCATACAAACTCATGCGGTGAGCGGCACCTCAATGTCCCAGTAACACACTCCCTCTTCGACATGAGGGTAGATTTATTGCAGATCAATTAGAACGCGCAATAATACTTAGAGACTGTTTCCTATTGCGCTTCTCGGCATCTGATGACCTCCCTCCTTGCTCAGCGTTATGAGAGGTGCTCATTCCTTGGTCATGTCACAGTTTGAGTAATAGTATATGAACAACTTAATAATCAAAGGTAGTTAAGATTCTATCTGCTCTAAGAAAGCTACTTTAGCAGGATAACTCCTAGATATATAGAAAACCAGACCCTTCCCAACTAGAGTCATCATCTTCTGCTGGACGCGAGGGGAGTTTACAATAGATTGCCATAACTAGAAATGGCGGGTTAGAACTTGGTGTGAGAAATGCTGAGACAACTCTTTCATATGTTACTTTCTTTTAATTTTTCTTTTCTTTCATTTTCATTTTCATTTTCATTTTCATTTTCATTTGTTTTTCTTAGGCATGCCCTCCTCGTTCACGCCCGCTATATAAGAAATTATATAGCGGGCGTGAACGAGGAGGGCATGCCTGAGGCCATGATCCCGACCGGCTCCGCCGGTCCTATACCCAAAGTGTAGATTAGGGCGTAAGCATAGGACCTTAAATAGAATAAATAAATAAATAAATGAGGAGTGCTGGAGCAGCTCGTCTCAATTCTTTTAGATRACCGCCATCCGCTTCGRATTAGAGCGAGTGAGAGTCCTAATGTGGGCATGATAAAATTTAAGAAAAAGTTAAGGCTATCTAAGAAACCTGAAAACCGAGATGACTCGAGTTCAACGTGCTTTCCGCCAGCTACCTCAAGCTGAAGTTGCGGAGACATTACAAGCTCCAGCTTACTAACCAATGCTTGGAATAAAGGCAGATGAGTTATAGAAACACCAGCATTGGGTGAATTCAATAGCTCCAGCAGATATTTGTGCATACTCCGGTGGGTCATCAGAGGGCCCTGGACGCTCTTCATGGGGATACGTTCTACAGCGGGGTGGAACAACTTTCAAGAAAGGAAAGGGCACATTACACGGAGGTGAGGTATATGATGGTGAGATCTTTGGTGCAACGATGGCACTTCGAACTGCACTATCCGCATGGCAAAATGACGAGAAGATATTTGTTTTGCTCGACAATCAGGCTGCAGTTATGGCTCTAAATACTGGACAATCAGTATCTAGTATTCGACTGACTAAACTATTCTATGGGTTAGCTAAGTCTACAAATGTAGAATATAGATGGGTGCCAGGCCACTCAAGAATAAGTGGAAATGAGGAAGCAGATACGGAAGCTCGTGCTGCCCTACGTGATTTGCCAGACAGGCATATCCAGCCCTGCTATTTAACCTTAGCTTATCAACGCAGGCTTATGCAACAGAAACGCCAAAATTTAGTAGAAAAATGGTGGTCAGAAGTTTGCCCAGCTCGTTATCAAGACCTGGATTTGAAAATGTGCCGTATGAAACCACCTGAGCTAGCATTACCACGGTGGCTACTACACAAACTACTAGCTGCCAGAACTGGACATGGTAACTTCGTGGCATATCATCGTCGCTTAAGACATTTAGACGCTGAACTTAATTGCGTCTGTGGACAGGAGATTACTCCAACACATTTCATTAGATGTCGAAGATACGCTCATAAAATGCGCAAACTGCGAAATGCGTTTGACTACTTGGACAACTTTAGAAGGCAACTTCTCGGGCATGACTGCTGGAAAAAATTACTCCGAATTTACAAAGATTACTGGCTGCTTTAGTGACCAATCAATCCACTTATCCTCAGCTGGATGCGATGAAGGTACATCATAGAATGCCAACAGTAGGATTGGCTGACAAGTTAGACATTGGTGTGAGAAATGCTGAGTTAGCCCTAACAYTTKTTACTTTCTTTTACTCTCCTTTACTYTCCTTTATTTCCTTTTTATTTCCTTTTTGTTGTATTTCACTATTACGTTTGCAAATCTTACATTTCATGTAAATAGCGGGCGTGAACGAGGAGGGCATGCCTGAGGCCATGATCCCGACCGGCTCCGCCGGTCCTGTACCCAAAGTGGAAATTAGGGCCTTACCTACCGCTGTAGTAGAGTGTGTTTGTAGCGTCGGCAGGAGCGTGCTAACAAAGAAGAGAAATAGAATTGGAGAGAGTGATGAGCCTTGGGGTATTCCTGTATTGGTGGAGATCTGGCTGCTTTTGTATGCTTCAAGGGCTATCGAGGTTGTTCTGCCTTCCAAGAAAGATTTTATGAATTGACAGATCCACTATGGGATACCCTTTATCCTAAGGTTACAGATGAGTCTATCGTGAGAGACATTGTCGAAGGCCCCAGAAATGTCGAGACTAAGAAGTGATGCGACCCTTTTTTTATCATTGCCCCATATGGTATGGATTTGTTGTGTTATAAGCTCGACTGCTGAGATTGTGGATCTTTTGGCTCGAGCCCCCATCTGTTCGTCTGGGAGAAGCTTGAATTCTCCAGCAGCTTTGAAGATCCGGTTTATTTATTTATTTATTCTATTTAAGGTCCTAGGCATAAGCCATATTGTCCACYTTGGGTACAGGACCRGCKGAGCCGGTCGGGATCATGGCCTCAGGCATGCCCTTCTCGTTSACGCCCGCTATTTACATAAAATGTAAAGTACTTAAAGGAAAAAGAAACGATGAAAGAAAGCAATATAAGGAAAGTAACAAATAATAGGGATATCTCAGCATTTCTCATACCAAGCTCTAACCCGCCATTCAAATTGTTGGCATTTTATAATATACCCTACTCGCATCCAGCTGAGGATAGGTGAGTCGGTTGGTCGCTAAAGCAACCTGTAATCTTTGCGAATTCGGAAAATCTCTTCAAGCAATTATGCCCGAGAAGTTGCCTTCTAAAATTGTCTATGGTCATGCCATTTCGAAGTTTGCGCACTTGATGTGCGTACCTTCGACATCTAATAAAATGTGTCGGAGTAGTCTCCTGCCCACAGACGCATTCAAGTTCGGCGTCTAAACGTTTTAAGCGGCGGTGGTATGCCGCAAAGTCACCATGCCCAGTTCTGGCAGCTATTAGATTATGTAGTAGCCACCGTGATAGTTTAAGTTCGGGTGGTTTCCTTCGACGCATTTTCAAATCTAGGTCTTGGTACCTAGGAGGACAAACGTCGGACCACCATTTTTTCCACCAACTGTTGTCGATGTTGCTGCATAAGTCGACGTAAATATGCTAAGGTAATATGACTTGGCTGAGTTTGTCTCTCAGGCAAGTCTCTAAGAGCAGTGCGAGCTTCCGCATCTGCCTCTTCATTTCCACTGATTCTAGAGTGACCTGGCACCCATCTAAACTCTGCGTATGCAGACTTCGCTAAACAATGAAACAATCTTGTTAGCCGAATACTGGATGCGGATTTTCCAGTGATTAAAGCCATTACTGCGGCCTGGTTGTCGAGAAGCACATATATCTTCTCGCCATTATTTCTTATGGACAAGGCATCTCGAAGCGCCATGGTCGCACCAAAGATCTCTGCATCGTAAAACACCATGTCCTTTGATAATTAGGGGGGTAATGTTATGGGCTATGCCCGATGTATGGGACTAGCCTAGCTCCATTAAGACACTGCAGGGATAAGTGGTACCAGGGTATAAAGGACTAGAAAAGGGGTAGGTCTATAGTTTTCTCCTCATAGGATAGTTAGACTGCTTGTGACATCCCTAACGCTGTTTCAACCGTTTTGTAATCAGATCCTTCACAGCATAAGCCTTCCTGCGTTCCGCTCATCATCAAGCCCAACTGGGTTGTCTTGTTCACGCCTAGACAATTCATCTGAACGCTCACTCGACTTTCCCGAACGCCATTTAAGTTCAAAATCGAACTGCTGTAAAACATCGTTATATCAAACCTGTCGCTCATTCTAATGTCTTTTAGATGCAAAATAATTCAGGTTTTTAT
>CACM01004011.1:0-11202 GCA_000208805.1 Erysiphe pisi
AAAAAACCCCAGGTACAAGAAGACTCATGGGTCAAAGTAGTCCGAAATAGCCATAAGAAATCTAGAGCAACTAAGGAATCAGTCGAATTGAAGAAATCTAACGCACGAGCCCAAGGTTCTGTAACGCCTTCCGGCCTATCCATTGACAAAAACCGATCATCTTTAAATGCGGAAGATAAAAGATTATTCATTTGGCTCTCTCAAGATCATGAATGGCGCAACCTATCACCTGCCGGTATTCGCGAAGTTATAGTCAGAAAACTTTCTATTTCGCCAACTTGTATAAAATTTATTAAACCTGTCCGGTCAGGTTTTGCTTTAAGCCCTTGCAATACCCAGGCACGAGAAGCACTTGTAAAGACAGCAATCCGTCTCTCCTCGCTGGGTCTTAAATTGAAATCTGTGACAAATTGGACACCCGTTATAATACCTACAATGCATAAGACTATTTGCACTACTGAAGGAAGATTGGAAGTTACAAAAAGTATGTTAGGCGACGAGGTAGAAAGAGTCACCGGAATACGTCCCTGTGCATTAAAACTCTACGGCCATAGCCGACACGAAGCACCCCATCGAACATGGATGGCCTTTTTCACGAAGGCTCCCTGTCCTGGTTTCCGTATATTCGATGAGTCCGGAATAATGAGAAATTATAAGAGAAAACAGTCAATAGATTTCTGCAATCGCTGCAATGGCCACCACTTAGCAAGACATTGCTCGAGGGCACCTTCATGCGGGAACTGTGGATCAACAATGCATGCTGAAGACAAGTGTATGGCCCACACTAAATGCAGGAACTGTGGAGGGCCACATAGATCAGACAGTCGAAAATGCCTTGCTCGGCCTACTCGCCAAGGGATGCTAACTAAGGAACAACTAAAGAACAACTAAAGAAATTCCGCAGTGCTGGTGATAGAGAGTACTAAGCGGTTGCTCGAGCCAGGGCTGCCGAAGCAGCAGCAGATACAGTTTGTACATTGGAAAATACTGAAGATATTATGACGAGTAGTCTCTCTCTAGAAGATAATACTCCTTGCAACTCCCAGGCGTCGCCGGTCGAAGACTCGACGAATGACGCCATGCGTTTATGAGAGGCGACCCAAGTGGCCGTCGCTCCCTCCATCACTCAATCAGATTATGTCAATTAACGTGGGAAGAGGGAGCTCAACACATGACATCGCATTAGCTCGTGCCTGTGAGCTGCAACTCGATGTCTTGTTGATACAGGAACCATGGTGGTCAGGTCGCACCAAATCAAACCCTTTTTTCGACCGACACATATCTTATGGCGGTGCAAATGTTCGTCCGCGAGCAGCTACATACACAAGAAAGGGGTCTAAAGAAATATCTACAGTTCAGCATTTTCTACCATCGCCCACAGGTGACTGTGACTACTGCTGGATAGAAGTAAATGGGGTAACATTTCTCAACGTCTATAAAGCACCACATAATTCCACTGCAGTAAAGCCCTTGCTAGACTAGACTCCTCCTCCTCGCTCGATTGTGATTGGTGATTTCAATTCTGTGCACTGGGCATGGCAGCCTTGTACTTCCAGGGACTATGGCCAAGGAAATGAAATTGAAAAATGGGCAGAAGAGAACGGATTACTTTGCCTTATTATTGGAGAGCCAACACATCGCGCAGGGAACACTTTAGATCTAGCATGGACAAGCATTAGTGAAACAACGGCATGGGTGGATCGAGATGAATGCATGACGAGCGACCATCTTCCAATCTCTGGCATGGTACCCAGCCAATTTCAACCTACAGCCCCACCAAAAAGTATGTTAAAAGTTCCAAATGAAAGTTTGCCTTACTTCGCACACGTAGTGTCAAGATAGATACCACCTATAACTGACTTAAATTCAATGGTCATCTCGAAGTATTTGCTGAAGATTTCTGTAGGGCTCTGGCAGATGGAATTAAAGCCGTGGGTAAACGCTCTAGCGGAGGAAAAGCTAAATCTGCGCCTTGGTGGACTCTAGATTGTAAGACCGGCACTTGTCTTCGGAAGACCTTCCTGCAATATCAATTACTGAAGCCGCGCGTATTCTATGGACTGAAGAACTGTCAGAGGCAGAGGTAAAAAGCTGCACAATCAACAGTGGTTTCACTTACCCTGGCGCTGACCGAATCACGGTCGAGCTACTAACTGCATGTTGGGACAATATTGGAAATCATATCGCACATTTATTTCGCGCATGCTTACGTCTTGGTTATTATCCATCCTGCTTCAAGCTGGCGGAAGTCGTTTTTCTACCTAAGGCTGAGCAGGACCCAACAAGTATAAAAAGATGGAGGCCCAGAGCCCTTCTCTCTTGTCTTGGGAAAGGGTTAGAAAGATTGACTGCCAAAAGGATGTCCTATTTAGCCATTACATTGGACGTGGTGGGAACACAACAATTTGGAGCACTATCAAAGCGTTCAGCAACTGACCTCGTCTCGTGCGTAGTGTACGATATTGAAGAAGCTCGAACTTAGAAATGGTCTGCAACTTTTGTAACGCTTGACGTTCAGGGCGCTTTTGACGCTGTTCTGCACAATCGTCTCCTGAATAGGATGCAACCACAAGGCTGGGCCGGCTCACTTCTGCGCTGGATAGCATCTTTTCTTGAAAATCGATATGTTCGGGTTCGATACATAGGAGGAATCACAAAACCCAAAATGCTGGTGTGCGGAGTCCCTCAGAGCTCACCAATTTCACCTCTCCTCTTCCTCCTCTACTTAGCTGAACCGATACGTAACAGGAAATCTAGAGCTATTTTCAGCTATGCAGAGGACATTGGAATTCTCGGAATAGGGCGCACAGTCACAGAGTCCGTAGCAACTGCACAACAAGAAGTAGATTACTTACTAGAATGGGCAAGAGTAAATGCTGTCTCTTTCGACCCCGATAAGTCTGAAGTTGTACAATTTCCTGGGAATCGTCGGAATGCATCTGTTGGAATACATGTAAATGACAAACATACTACTCCTGCAGAACATATTCGATGGCCAGGAGTTCACGTAGACTCACAGCTGTCCTTTAAACATCACGTGGCAACGTGGTGTTTAAAAGCTCTCAAGATAGGTCAGCACATGCGAAGGCTAAATTCAGTAAAAAGGTAAGCAGCTCCTGGACCTCTAGTGACGGCAGTCAATACATGTGTCATCCCGACAGCAACATACGGCTCGGATGTGTAGTGGCCAGGAATGACAAGACCAACTCTCAAAAGAAGTATTACACCTCTGACAGCACATTTGTATAATCTTATTGATAAGGCTATACAAATAGCATTAAGGGCTGCTTTGCCGGTATGGAAAATAACGCCAAATACAGTCCTTCATAGAAAAAGTGGAATTCCACCGGCACGGATTATTTTGGAAGGAAACCGTCTATGACTTGCTGCAAGACTAAATTTGCTAGATAATCGACACCCACTCTGTAGTCGGGCGAGTGCGTGCCCTAACGTTGGCACGCTTAAATACAAAAAGTACGCAAACCCACGATTATCTAATCGACCAGAAACACAAATTTCGCGGGTTCAGAGAGCGTTTAGACAATTACCACAATCATCAGAAAATGCTGAACCATTGACAATCACTGTACATAAAACTTATTCACAAATGACTAAAAAAGAGGGATTGGAAGCTTATTATAAATGGGCCGAATCTATCTCCCCACTGGATATATGTGCATATTCAGATGGTTCATCGGAAGGACACGACCGCTCTGCTTGGGGATATGCACTTCAACATGGGAGAACAACCTTTATGAAGAATCAAGGAATTCTACATGGGGGTGAAGTGTACGACGCGGAACTTCTAGAAGCAACGGCAGCACTACACGCAGCACTCTCTGTTAGAAGAAATGATGAAAAGATATACATCTTATTAGATAATTCAGCTGCGGTTAGAGCACTTCAGACTGGTAAGACTTCTTCCAGTCTCCGACTGGCAAGACTCTTCCACGATATAGCACAAAGAAATAATGTAGAAGTCAGATGGGTACCTGGGCACTCAAAGATTAAAGGGAATGAAGATGCTGACAGTGCTGCACGCACAGCTTTACATCTACTTCCCCCCCATCCTTCGCAACCAGCCACCATCTCTCTTGCTTACCTTCGACGTCTCATACAGCAGCGCTGACAAGCATAAGTCGAGGAATGGTGGTCTTTAGCATGTCTAATTAGATACAAGCACTTGAACTTAAAAATGCGTCGTCGTATGCCACCAGAGCTTGCCTTACCAAGAAACCTACTCCACACACTCATAGCCGCTTTAACAGGTCATGGGGATTTTACGGCCTATCACCGCCGCTTAACCATAGAGACGCKAACTTAGTTTGCATTTGTGGATTGGAGACTTCTCCAACTCACTTTATCAAATGCCGAAAACACGCAACGCAGATGCGAAAGTTAAGAAAAGGTTTTACAATGAATGCTTTCATCGAAAAACTCCTTGGGCCTRAGTGCCTCGAGGATTTTTTAAAATTTACGCAGGAAACTGACTGCTTCGGTCAAACAACCGCGATTTCATCCTCTGCTGGACGCGAGGGGAATAATTAATTAAAAAAAAAAGAAACACTAAAATTATGGATGGTAGTGGAGGCCTAGTTTATGAATTTCTATGCCAAAACAAAAGTTATTTAAATCTTTATGTGTATATATTTTACTGTAGTAATTAACCTTGATAAAAATTTGAAACGAGTTAGGCACTTTCTATGATTGGAACCCTAGCCGGCTTCACCGGTCCTAGATTTATAGAATTAGAGCTCAGGCTTAAAGATGGTGGTTCTGAATTCCATCGCATAAGAGAATATTGTGAAAAGTACAAAATCCGAACCGACACTTCTGCGCCCTACACACCGGAACAAAATGGAGCAGCAGAAGCAACAAACATAGTAATCCTAAGTAAAGCACGCCCTTTGTTGATTGACGCCCGAATGCCACCCATTTTCTGGCCCTGGGCGGTTCAGCATTCATGCTTCATATCGAACAGAATATATTGCATTCGGACCAAAAATGTACCAATTATCGACTTTTTAGACGGACTGAAACAACCGCACCACGAAAAGATTGATTTTACATATTTACCTCGCTTTGGATGTCAGGCCTACAAACGGTTGGAACCTAAGCCTGGAAAATTCGAAGCGAGAGCAGAGAAAGGATGGTTCGTAGGATTTCCGGAGAATACGAGTAAAAATTATAATATATACCATCAAAATTGGACGCCCAAACAAGGCTGGAAATAGATCGAGAGTTCAACACCGCATGCGACATTTAATGAGGATGTTATGTTCGGAGACATGCTCAGCTCAATCGACCAACAGAAAACCGCAAACTACTGGGCAAACCAAAACCCACTTTCAATCGATACAACTCCATCTATCGATAATCAAAAGCCTTCTCGGAAAGATCAAACCGAATCACGGTTTGAGGGGGAGAAATCAGTCTCGACGGCTTGGAGCGAACACAAACTATCATCAACTGCATCAACCAAATCAGATGAAAAACGGAGACAAATGTTGGAGAAGCAAGGAATCGAGGCCTTACCGCAAAAGCAAACAGTAGATTTGGAACCACCAGCTATTCCATCAATTCCTGACTACCAAAATCCAAGAAAAGTAGCTGAGCAGCAGATCTCTATGTTAATGCCAGGATCGCCACCAAAATCACCAGCACCAACAGTACCGTCAATTTCAAATGAGCAATGGCAGCACCAATCACCTGAGAAAGATAGGCTTATAATATTACCAAATACAACAGACCCACAAGACTCATATGATGAGAGTGATGACTCGAATTCGATTGTATCAGTGCAGTCTGAAAATTCTGGACAATTGCAAGTTTTTCAGAAAGTGGATAATGAAGAAAATGAGTTAAGCTTAATTCAACCAAAAGATAATCACGAAAAACTAGATCAAGGAAGCTCTGAGTCACTGGTGAAACATGATAATTTGGAAAATCAACAATATGACTTTATCATGGGAGGATTGGATGAACTACCACCAACAGCAGGCAAGAAAAGAAATCGCTCTCCTGAGCCAGAGATTACCTGAAGCAAACGAGGTAGACCAATCAAGAAATTGGACTATTACAAATTGCATCACGGTAAATTAGCCAGGTCAAACGAAGAACCAAAGACATGGTCAGAGGCCATGACAAGTTCGGAGGCGAAACAATGGAAACAGGTAGCAAAGGAAGAAATCCGAGCCCTCATAGAAATGGGAGCATTCAAAATCATGAGAAGTGATAAACTGCCAAAGGGTAGAACTCTTATGAAAAGCAAATAGGAATTTAAAAGAAAGTATGATGCAAATGGATCACTTGAAAAATACCGAGCAAGATGCACTGTCAAAGGATTCACCCAACGTGCAGGTATAGATTATCATGAAACTTTTGCTCCGACACCACGTGCTGAAACTGGTCGAATAATGCTAGTTCTCGCGCATAGACTTGGATGGTATCGACGTCAAGGAGATATACCGTCAGCCTTTTTAAACCCCGATCTCAATGTTGACTTATATATGGAGATGCTAGAAGGATTCGAAAGAAAAGGCCGTATAAGTCGTATCGGTAAAAGCATCTACGGACTTAAACAAGCCGCAGCTTTGTGGTACGACAACGTTAAAGCATTTCTTGCTACACAAGAATTGTACCCTACTAAAGCAGATGTGTGTCTCCATACAAACAAACAGAAGGACTTATTTGTTCTCTTCCACGTCGATGACTTTCAAGTTATGGGACCCAATGCTAGCAAGATAAAAATGCTTATGGACGCATTGCATAGAAAGTATAAGTTGAAATCGGTGAAATTCGATCTTTTCCTGGGGATTCATATCAGCAATCCCGATGATAAAACACTTAAACTTTCGCAAGGGACTTATGCAAGAAAATTACTCAGCAGACATGGATTGGAAAACTGTAAGACAGCGAAATCACTGGGCAGTGTTCTAAACAATTAAAAACAGAATATAATTCGATAATTGGAGGACTACAGTACTTGGCAAATAATACTGGACCAGATATCGCACATTCTATGAATCATCTCGCAAGAGTTCTATCTAATCCTTCTGAAGAGCATTATCAAGCTGCGCGCAGAATACTGCGATATGTGGCAAGAGATCCAGAACAAGGCATCGTATTCAAGACAGAAATAGGCAAGCCAATTCTTGAGGCGTACACTGATGCAGACTTTTCGAATGATCCATCTACAAGTAGATCTACATCAAGATCACTTATAAGGCTTTGATCAGGTCCTAATTGTTGGAAATCACATTTACAACAGGAAGTCGTATTGTCAACAACTGAAGCGGATTAAATAGCTGCTACAGAAACACGTCGACTGTTGCAATGGGTCAAGATACTCGTAGAAGAATTAGGTTTGCAAAAGTTTGTTGATGGATCAGAACACACCAATCTATACATTGACAATCGATCGGCTATTGCATTGGTTAAAAATCACGATAATCATCGACGAAGTAGATATGTTCGACTTCGCAACCACTATTGTCGGCAGCAGTATGAAAATAATGAAATAATGCCTATGTATGTGGAATCGGGATTGCAACTTGCTGACGTGACGGGTTGACAAAAGTAAATTCTGGTGTTCAGATTAAATGATGCCTTATCAGGCCTATATCTTTTAAGCGAATGCTTATCCATCAAATCATATTTTTTTTCTCCCTACGTTTTTAATACTAGTGGACTTTAATGGTTAAACACTCATTAAAATAAAAAGCAAAAGGGGATACAATGTTGGTAGACGTTTTTCACCGCCAGGGGGGGTGTTGTGACTAGGCACTAACAGTTACATATAACGTTCTGGCCTTGGCACTCTTTCTATATCGATATATAGAATATACTATGGAATCGCTTATGGAATCTACATCACTATTCACATACAGTTATAGAGAAGATTCTAGTATGACACAGAAGATTACCTATGTATGTATGTAGTGTAWATAATGAGGAGTAGTTCCTCTCGTGAAATTAGACAAGAACGAGAAGAAACTAAGTTTTCTTTTATATAGAATTGAATCCTACGATCTACTCATTATCTCATCTGCTTATCACCACTATATACAGCTGCACTCATAGGTAGTACAATGTCCTGCTCCAGCTCATAACCATAGTAATTATCCGAAATCAGGTGGATCAACGGAAACGATAACCCCGCAGATGCCATGACGAAAGCAACTCCTACTAAATCACTCGAAGTATTAGTAAATACAAATAAATTTCAAGTACGTATGGAGGGATGGGTAGAAAGAAAAATTAGGGACATATAATGGTTTGTCCCCTTAAAACAAAAAAACTGCCTGTATCAGGAAATAAGCCCATGGTCACGTGCGTACGCATGGCAATCAAAGTTAGTTTTGATGTAAATAGAAAGATATAGAGAAAGTAGAGAAGAATATTTGTATGAATAAAAAGGATCATTTCTAGTTTCTGTTTAGTCAATTTAACCTACTCGTAGTAATATCCGGATGTACCAACACTGATCAGTGTCTCTTACATCTGAGACACAGAGAAGCTACGTATATACGAAAAGGCAAGATCTGAAGTCCCTCCTTACGACAACTGTCGATAACACTACCTATCTTGCGCTAAAGGAAATCAAGACTGCTGAGGCCTAGTCACATTTTGTGCGCTTTCAGAGTGGAAGTTTTCCAAGGATTCAAAAGTTCGTTTTCGGTCTCTTCAATATTTCGAGAATCCGATTAGAATTTGAATCTGTGTCCACCACGCCAAGAAAATCTTGTACAGCGAGAACTATCGTTCAATACTTGAGAAAAATAATTACATAATGTCAATATCATCGGTTTCTATCAACAACTTTTACGAGCCAACGTTCAGCTATGATACGTACGAATCTGGCCAGATAATTGACATAAAGAATGCCGAAAACTTAACCGAGTCACGTCTTTCTGGCTATATCGTCAACTTTATACAAAAAGGAAGAAAAAGACGTTACCGGGACGAGAGACTGTGGGAAATATTCACCGATCATTTCCAGGACTGGACCAAGGAAATGTTTGATATTCCATCCCGAGAAGCGATCACAGACCTCCGTAACTACCTGAGGGAGAACGGTGTGTTTGTTTACAAAGCTCCACGAATATCGATACCTGGAGAATAAGCAAAGACTGCAAATGAGGTCTCTCAACATGTTTGGACTCAGGAAGAGGTAAAGGAAATAATTGAAAAGGACGAGCCTTTTAATTCTCGCCACCATCCTGACTATCGGTCAGAAAGAACGTCCGTAAAATATTCACGACCTCATTCACCATCGGCTTAAATGATGGCAGAATTAAAAATTTCAGAGAATCCAACCTTCAATGGAAAAGGGAAACAATCCGAAATGAGCGAATTCCAAAGATTTGATGCACCAAGAGTGTATAAAACACCAGTCGAAGATTACCATTCGGGCTACATCCAGCCAACGATAGAAGTTGTGGACGAAACCGAGTATAAAGACAATACTGAGTATTGCCAGCAGGACTATAGTAGCTGTATATCTCTATCGAATCCTAAACTTCTAGCCAAAAACCGCCCCCAAGAGCCTCAGACTATGCATTGGCAGTCTCGTAGAAACCAAAGACAACAGACCAAGGATTACTATCGACCCTACCAAAAAGAGGGAGTCATTGATAATGCACCACACCAAGCCCATTTCCACACTCGACCAACACTAAAGCCGAATATAGTACCTACCTTCCATGATGATCTCCCATCTGACATTCACCTACTATCTTACCCGGTTAATCCACATCCTCAACCACGAAATACTGCCATATACAACAACGTACAGCTAGATCCTGTGAATCAATATCCACGTCCACATGATTCTAACGTTAATAATTTGGGAGATGTTTTCAAAGTATATCAAGAACATTACAAGTACAGTGGAGATTCTGATATCCTTGATCACAAATTGAGAATGTTTTATGACATCTGTAATACGTTTGGCGTCCCTCAACATCATTTCTCTCTAATACTTCCTGCATTTCTCAAGGGTGCTGCCCACGAATATTACTATGACTGCCTCGCAGGACACCGCTTAGAATTTGGCGAAATTTGCATCAGACTTAAAAAGCATTTTGAGACGGAAGAACGTCAACACGAACTGCTCAATGAGTTGAATAGCTTGTCCTAGACTTCGTTTATCAGAAAATACCCAGAGTTATCAATGCTAACTTGTTTTTAGAAAAGTTAGTGTTCGAACTACAGAAAATTCGACGAGGACTTGATAGGGAATACCAAACTGACAAGTCAATGAGAAATCATCTCCAACTCGCATGTCGCGATGTTGAAGTTTGCTCTAGTGCGACCCTAAAACCGGCATTGACGTTCGAGGGCCTATGTGCAGTATTAGGCTAGCAATCTCAGTTAAATCTCGCTTTACTTAACTCGACAGCAACCATCTTCTAACGGACTATCACATCCCAAATAAGGTCTACAAAACTGAATCTGAAAGACAGATGCCCAATGATAACAAAATATACCCCTCTACATTGTACACCTATCGGCGATACCACACATCTAACCGCCCTATCAACACATCGAAMAAATGGAATAGATCTGGCCTTAAAGATCAAATWTCATATAGACATCAGAGGAACAAAAAGTGTTTCATTTGCCAAAAAAAAAAATGTTGGTCTTCAAATCACACGCAAAATGAACGAGAAGCAGCATTTAAATTTTTTCAATCAACGACTGCAGCATCACAATAGACCATGTACGAACAAAGATATACAACAGTACGTCCTGGAGTTTGAAGGAGTTTCTGATGAATTGTATACAACACATAAAGGTCCTGATAACTACGATATATTTATTATGAATTGTAATATATCAGATGATGATGATGATGATCATAATGAATACTCTGAAACCAAAACCTAGATACAGGTTCATCAAACTTAACATCGTTTGGCTCTATTGATGGTTATTCAGCCCTATCAATACTTAATGAAACTTCAACAAAACATGCATTAACAAGATTACCGCCTTACGATAAAGAAAAATTTGAGGCAATATATGTCAGTTACAGGCGCTATTCATCAGATATATTTCAAGGCATTGTTATCGATACCGGTGCGGCACAATGATCCACAGCGGGATATGCTCAATTTCAAGCTCTCAAGAGATTACGCAGTCATATTTGCCTCAACAAATCAAGAGCGGGTGAAGCGAACGTGAAGTTCGGCGCTGTAA
>CACM01003993.1:0-17907 GCA_000208805.1 Erysiphe pisi
TACATTCTATTTAAGGTCCTAGGCTTAGCGGAGCCGGTTGGGGATCATGGCCTAAGGCATGCCATCCTCGTTCACGCCCKCTATTTACATGAAATGTAAGATTTGCAAACGTAATAGTGAAATACAACAAAAAGGAAATAAAGGAGAGTAAAAGAAAGTAACAAATGTTAGGGCTAACTCAGCATTTCTCACACCAATGTCTAACCCGTCAGCCAATCCTACTGTTGGCATTCTATGATGTACCTTCCTCGCATCCAGCTGAGGATAAGTGGATTGATTGGTCACTAAAGCAGCCAGTAATCTTTGAAAATTCGGAGAATTTTTTCCAGCAGTTATGCCCGAGAAGTTGCCTTCTAAAGTTGTCAATGGTCAAGCCATTTCGCAGTTTGCGCATTTTATGAGCATATCTTCGACATCTAACGAAATGTGTTGGAGTAATCTCCTGTCCACAGACGCAATTAAGTTCAGCGTCTAAATGTCTTAAGCGACGATGATATGCCGCGAAATCACCATGTCCAGTTCTGGCAGCTAGTAGTTTGTGTAGTAGCCACCGTGGTAATGCTAGCTCAGGTGGTTTCATACGGAGCATTTTCAAATCCAGGTCTTGATAAAGAGCTGGGCAAACTTCTGACCACCATTTTTCTACTAAATTTTGGCGTTTCTGTTGCATAAGCCTGCGTTGATAAGCTAAGGTTAAATAGCAGGGCTGGATATGCCTGTCTGGCAAATCACGTAGGGCAGCACGAGCTTCCGTATCTGCTTCCTCATTTCCACTTATTCTTGAGTGGCCTGGCACCCATCTATATTCTACATTTGTACACTTAGCTAACCCATAAAATAGTTTTGTCAGTCGAATGCTAGATACTGATTTTTCAGTATTTAGAGCCATACCTGCAGCCTGATTGTCGAGCAAAACAAATATCTTCTCATCATTTTATCTTGCGGATAGTGCAGTTCGAAGTGCCATCGTTGCACCAAAGATCTCAGCATCATGTATCTCACCTCTGTGTAATGTGCCCTTTCCTTTCTTGAAAGTTGTTCCACCCCGCTGTAGAATGTATCCCCATGAAGAGCGTCCAGGGCCCTCTGATGACCCATCGGAGTATGCACAAATATCTGCTGGAGCTATTGAATTCACCCAATGCTGGTGTTTCTATAACTCATCTGCCTTTGTTCCAAGCATTGGCGAGTAAGCTGGAGCTTGTAATGTCTCCGCAACTTCAGCTTGAGGTAGCTGGCGGAAAGCGCGTTGAACTCGAGTCATCTGGTTTTCAGGTTTCTTACATAGCCTTAACTTTTTCTTAAATTTTATCATGCCCACATTAGGACTCTCACTCGCTCTAATTCGAAGCAGATGGCGGTCATCTAAAGAATTGAGACGAGCTGCCAGACGTAAGCAATGTCCTTCCAGTAGTATATGAGCTGGAGGAATGCCCCCTTCCCCATGTAGAACTACATTCGGAGTCGTTCTCCATACTGGTAGAGCCACCCTCAAGGCTAAGCGCAGTACCTTAACAATCAGCCCACAGTGAAATGAAGTGGGAGGTCTCATTGTTCCATTTCCTTTCGGCCGGGTTAAGCCTGGCCACCATGCTTCAGCTCCAAATGTTGCAACCGGAACTATACACAAATCTACCGCCGTTATCAAGGCTTTTGGGGCAGCCCCTCTTTTAACAGAGTTCAGCCGACGCATATGTTGGGCTAACTTAAGTGCCTTTGCGCACCATGTTGACACATGATGTTTAAATGAGAGATTAGGGTCAAGATATATCCCTAACCAGCGTATATCATTGGCCGGTTGGATCATATTTCCTCCTACCAAAGCTCCAACGGGTTCTTCTTTGTTCCGTCCAGGGAACTGAACTACCTCCGACTTCTCAGAATCAAATAACACTGCATTTTGATGAGCCCAATTCGTCAAATTTTCAACTACTCTTTGTACAGCAGCAGCGGAGTCTGAGACTGTACGTCTAAAGCCTAAGATATCAATATCATCGGCATAGCTGAAACGTACAATGACATTTCCGGTTCTCATAGGTTCTGCCATATAAAGTAGAAACAATAGGGGAGAAATAGGTGACCCCTGTGGTACACCGCATTCTAGCTCTTTAAAATTTGTCACTCCTCCTTGAAATCGAACCTGAACTTTGCGGTTCTCCAGAAATGATGAGGTCCATTTTACAATTTGCTTAGGCCATCCTTGTGCTTGCATCCGCCATATCAGTCTATTGTGCAAGACTGCATCAAATACACCTTGAACATCAAGTGTTACAAGGGTTGAGGCCCAGCCTTGTGTCTTGGCTTCCTCTATATCATGGACCACGCAAGTGACAAGATCAGATGCTGATCGCTTTGGTAATGCACCAAACTGTTGTCTACCGACAACATCCCAGACAATGGCTATGCGTGACATTCTTTTAGCTAAGATCCTTTCCAACCCTTTACCTAGACAAGATAACAGTGATATTGGTCTCCATCCTTTCACAGACGAAGGATCACGCCCAGGTTTTGGGAGGAAAACCACTTCCGCCAACTTAAAGCAGGTTGGGTGGTAACCAAGTCGAAGGCAGGCTCTAAAAAGATGTGTGACATGGCGTTCAATTATATCCCAACAGGCCGAGAGTAACTCCACAGAAATTCCATCTGCACCCGGGCTAGTGTTCCCGCTGCCAATCGTGCAAGCCCGTACCTCAAGCTCTGTCAACTCCTCCGACCACGGAATGCGTTCTTCTCCTGATAATATGCAAGGAGGAAGATCATTGGATGCTGAGAATCTTGCCAAAAGAGAATCTCGTAAAATGAGTGCTCGTTCTGCCTGGTCGGAAATAAACTTCCCTTGATGTCGAAGAGGAGGTGTGATATTAGTGTTTCGAGAGGTCGCCCAACGCACAAGTTTAAATGCATCTTGATTCGATCTCATGCCTTCAACCTTTCGTTTCCAGTATTCTCTTTTTGCAGAGGAAACTGTGGCTCTGAAATTCCTCGCTTGTGTCCAGTGCTCGGATTCGTCTACCGCCTCTTGATATTCTAAGCGAGCAGATTTGCAATCTGAGGTCCACCATGAAGCGCTTCTTCCGCTTTTCTTATTTGGACGCTTGCCAGCGGCCTTCAACGCATTTTCCAAAGCCCAGCATAAGTCCTGAGCAAAACATTCTGTTTCCTCTGATGAACTCAAAACAGTGAGTGCAGACAACAATCATGATACTACTCGAACGAAATGTGGTAGGTTAGACTCTGATACTCGAAGTTTTCCAGTAAAAGTTGAAAAAGTCTTTGAGGACTCCTTTAAATAAGGTACAAAGCCGCATAATGGAAGGTGGTCGCTGGTCATGCACTCTTCAGTGCTGACCCAAGCCATTGTCTCCTTTACGTTAGTCCACGCCAAATCTAGTGTTTTTCCGGCRCGATGTGTCGGTTCCCCAATAATAAGACAGRTGAKTTGGTGTTTCTCCGCCCATTTATCTATTTCCTCCCCTTGGCCATAAAATCTGCTGGCTCCAGGCTGCCATGCCCAGTAAACCGAGTTAAAGTCCCCGATTACTACTGTTTTAGGTATAGGTGTCCAGTTGAGAAGTGGTTGGACAGCGGAGGGGTCATGTGGAGCTTTGTAGACATTAAGGAACATGATGCCGTTTACTTCTACCCAGAAATAGTCGCCGGTAGGTATAAGTGGGTGTTTTTGGGACGAATKAATTCTACTTGGGTCTTTTCTAATGTATGTCGCTGCCCGAGGTCGAATATTTTCTCCTCCAAATAGGAGATATAAATCAAAGTATGGATGAGACTTGGTTCTGTTAAGCCACCAAGGCTCTTGCACTAGCAAAACATCTATTCTTAGTTCACTTGCGCGGGCTAACGCGATGTCATGCGTAGTTCCCCCTCTTCCTACATTAATTGGCATGAAGTTTAGCACATCCTGGAGGGGGTAGCAACCGCTTAGGTCGCCCTTCATAAACACATTGCATCGCCTGTCGAAATGTCGACGGGGGACACTGGAATGTTGACAATATTATTATCTACTTCGGAATCTTGACTGCTTGTTATTTGAATGTTATTTATTGTAGCAGAGGCCACAAGTTCTTCAGCAATTTTAACTCGAATAATAGCCTGGTACTCCCTTTCTCCTGCTTGGTGGTAAGTCTTCAGCTGTTCTTTTGTTGGTGCACCTGAGCGAGTCGGACGTGCAAGGCATCTACGACTGTCTGAACGATGGGGACCACCGCAGTTTCTACACTTAGTAGCAGCCATACATAAGTCTTCAGAGTGGTTTGTTGATCCACAGTTACCGCACGATGGTGCTCTAGARCAGTTTTTTGTAGGATAGTGACCGTTGCACCGTTTCAAAAATCTAATGGTTTTTGCTTTTTAAATTTTCTTGCAATCCCAGACTCATCAAATACTCTGAAACTTGTGCGAGGGGCAATGGGGAAACATGCCATTCAAGTTCTGTGGGGAGCCCCAGGTTTATCTCCACCGTATGGCTTCGCAACTGCTGGATGTATCGAGCAGACCCGCTCAATTTCATCAGTAAACATACATTTGCTTACTTCTACCTCACCTTGTTCCTTGCGGATAGTTGCAGGAACAGTTGGTACGATAACTGGAGTCCAATTAGTAGCGGATTCTAGTTTTGCTCCCGTTAAAAAGAGCCCATTTCCTGCTTTTAGGATCTTCTCACGAGCTTCCGCACTGGAAGGACTCAAGGCGAATCCCGAGTGGACAGGCTTTACTTTCCAAAAAGTGAAGGTGAAATAGCCATTTTCCTAACAATGACTTCACGAATTCCCGCAGGAGATAGCTTGCGCCATTCATGCTCTTGTGGTAGTCGAACAAAGAGCCTTCTATCTGTGACTGTATTTTTGGGGGAGTCTCTGCTTGGAAACTTGTCTTTGCTAGTCAAGCTTTGAGCTACTTTTCTGACAGGCACCACTGTTGTCTTGGTGCTCAGTGTTATCCGAGCTTTTTTCTTGCCTTTGCGAGCCACTGTTGCCCATGTGCTGTCTACTGTTTCAGGAATCTTTGGTAGACTGACCGTCTCTTGTGTTTTCCCCAAAATTGAATCTGCGCTCGTAATACTTCTTGTGATCGCTACAGCAACTTTCTTCACAGCAATCCTATTTTTTCCCATTCCATTCCATGACCATTAACTTTACTCGGTCGAGAGTGTGATGGGATTCAGGGGAGGGTAGGTGAATTATCGACTGCCGCAAAGTTGGCCATGGCCACCTGTAGGTACGCCTTAAAGGCTGAAACTTCTTCTACTTCAATTTCATCTATGAAGTTTGCTAATGTGCTTTCTATGCTGCTAATGGCGGTTGTACATATCATAAGGCGGGCGTGCCATGCATGTTCGCGACGTTGTCGGATCGCAACTATCTCAGCTAGTTTCTTTGGAAGGAACGCATTCCCGATATTAATTTTGTTACTATTATTTAGGGTAGTTCTTTCTGTAACAGGACACTTAGATGGAGCGACAGGCTTGAGTATCTGTCTGCCGTCTGTATTCWTTGTAAGAGGTTATAGATTTAACGGTGATGATGGTGACGCGAAAGGGGGACGGGAGATGGGCATTCGGGGGATTGGGGGAATAGGTGTTGATTGTTGGCTCTGTTCCGTTGTAGGAGCTGTAGATTCTTGAGATGTATCCATTGAATCAGTCATTCCTATATCATTTCCTTGTCTCGTTGAATTGACGGGCTTTTGGAATTAATGTATTTATGGGTCTAGAGTTGCAACAAAAAATCCCAATTTGGCAATTTCTGATAGTCTGTTCCTAATCGGGTTAGTTGTATGTGAGACTTAACTAAAGTCACTTTTTACTACCTTGCTTAAAAACAAAGCCTTTATTTAAAGTAAAACCACTTTTTTCTTAATTTTTTGTTGTGCTTCATTATAAAATGTACAGGGTAGTTATGTTTGAACGGGAGTTTGATAGAGTCACTATTATGTCATTTTAACGGATAATTGTTAACAAGGGGGGGGTCGTATGCCACGACTCTAGTCTCGAGTCAATGAGGATGCACAATGGATGGTGCTAGCTGTGAGCCAATCAAGCAATCTTCTTTTCCAATGACCCTGAGATACGAAAAAAGTAACGTAAACTTGATATATTAAGAGCCCGACTAGCTTGGGTCAATAATTATGTAAGGTTACTTCACATTTTCCTATTCGCCTCCCTTACAGCAGTCCAGCACCTACATCCTATTTCCCTTTGAAAATAAAATTTGCCGGATTAAATTCTCGGTGGATTCGCTGTAGAGTTCCTTTATTATCGAATTAAAAAACATGTCGAAGGAATTTTTGTACTCAGAGATCGCTGAGCATTCTGCAAAAGAAGACCTGTACATGGTGATTGAAGATAAGGTCTATGATGTGACAAAGTTCCTTGACGAACATCCGTAAGTTTTTCTCTCTCAAATCATTCCCTGCGTTAAAAGTTTTTCGTATCAATACAATACGAAGTAAATTATTCTTTTTAATAAAGGATATAAAGTGATAAAATGTCCTGAAGAGAGCTAATTGTCTATCTTTCGATTAATGGGAATCACTCCTCCTTCATCTTACTTATACGCTCAGTTATAAGTACTAGAAGTGTCACTGATTACATGCAGAGGTGGGGAAGAGGTCATGCTTGATGTTGGCGGACAAGACGCTACCGAAGCCTTCAATGATGTTGGACATAGTGATGAAGCACGAAAGATATTAAGTAATTTAGAAATTGGTGAACTAAAAGAATCAGTAAGAAAGCTTAGCATCCATTATTGACTTTTGCTTTATAATAATTGTTCCCGATTCAGGAAAAAGAGTCAAGGCCTAAACCCGTGATAGCATCACAATCTATGAGTTTATCTTCTTCCAGCTCAGATGCAGGCATAGGACTATACGCAGTTATTTTCCTTGGAGGTCTAGCAGCATTTGCTGCATACAAATATTTTCAGAATCAGGAAGGTGCTGTTTAAACCCGTAATACATGAGTGGAACACTTTGTCGCTTACAATCAACTGGCCTTCGAAGAAGTCTGGTTACGATGTTTGCAACTACCCATTATTTGGGCTTATTTTCTGAAAATGTAACAATCAGAAAAGAGATCTAATCTTGTAACATAAGTCATTTTTTGGGCCCATTCAGACAGCCACTATCATAAATATATTAAATTCTTCTACAAAGTAGTATAGGTTGATATCTGCTTACAATCTGCAAAAATTTATTTTCTACAAATATTGAATCGCAACCTATGCGCCCTTTACACTAGAAGCAGGCTATGACGAAAAGCATTGAGACTGTTACGTTTTATGAATATACTAAGAGTTTCAAGGGAGGTTAAAATTAATTGATGTCTATTATGAATTTATGTAGACTAAAAAAATTTTATTGTACAAAATAGATGCCTACGACTCAGAAATTATTCCTGACGCTGTGCCATTGACCAAATAAAGAGGGGTTTTCAGCTCTACATCTCTTGGCTCTAAGAATACATATCATCGAACTCTTCATCTTGATCTTCGTGACAGGCCCGTACTAAATCCTCTAAGCGTTTTTTTCTATCTTCTTCTAAATTCTTCCGATCAAGTGGACAAGTGCCTTGAATTCTTAGCCAAGGACCGATACACTCCAGATCAAAGCGATGTAACGGGTGACAAGGTAGCTGTACCACTAAGCTATGATCGTCCTGAAGAAACTCCTCGCCACAAATTTTACATTCTTCTCCTTTTTTCAGCGACTTGCGAGAAACTCGCTCTAGTTGATCAAGATAGCTTTGTGAGACACCGGGAACTACCGTTGGTGGGTGGTCAATATCATGTTCAATCGATCGAACTAAACTTTGCAGGAAATCTCCATGTTCGATGGATGATGTCATGGAGAGGAAATGCAATAATTGATCTTGGAGCAAGCGCTCGGTTGCAGCCATATCAACTGGGGTTGGTGTTGCATGAGGGTTGTTATGGGAAGACGTTGTACTTTCAACTTGTGCCAATTGAGAGAAGAAGCTTGTCATGGACGGTCGACGTGTTCGAGATCGCGAGGCTTGGCATGGACTAATATTGTGATCAACTAAATAAGTCAAGTGAGTTGAGTTTTAGAAACTCTCTTAATTTCCGAGGGCGTAAAAAGATGCATCACTCACTTTCGTATGGATTCGACATGTTGACTCAGTGGCAATAGATAATAAAAGCGTATGTTGTAACCTGTAAACTAGATATTATCCAAAAGAATTACTTTTTAAATGTATTGTTATTTCATTGGATGAATAAAAATTAAAATTTCATATCAGTATAAAGTCTAGATATATTTGTCGCATTCTACAGCGGTGCGACTTCCAGTAACACAGTGAGATTATTCCTCTAAGCCCATACCTAACAAAGTCTAAAGCTTTACTGAAAACCTATTACTTAACAAAATTTAATCATAATTCCTCTTCACTAGCTCATCAGGCGAATTTTGACAAATAAAAGCCATGGTCACAAATTAGTACTGTTTTCCTCTCGCAAGAAAGAAAATAATGTTAGATTTTCTGCATATTACGCAACGGCTAAAAGAACCTAACGAATATCAATATGCACATACCAAACGCGTACAAAATTTTTGCACTAGACTAGCTTTAGATGATCGTCGACCTATCGGCCTAGCTGGAATACTCTTGTCGGAGGATGGCACAAGTAAGTGAAGATTCCGAGATTCCGAGAGCCCATGACTAAGTTGGGCGGTAATTAGACGAGATATATAATCAGCACTCTGTACCTGTCTTGGAGTAATCAACAATACAATACTAATTTACAGACTCTTATTGTTCCAATCTTGCATATATCTCCACGTGAATTTACCTCTCATTAATAAGTCCAACAACTTATACTCATCCGCATCTATAAATTAACATCCCTAGGTTCGTGTAGGGTTAGAGCATAATTCCTACGGTGAATAAAGTGAGTTAGTGAGGTCTCTAATCAACAAGCGCATTATATTTTATTTATTTATTCTATTTAAGGTCCTAGGCATAAGCCATAATGTCCACTTTGGGTACAGGACCGGCGGAGCCGGTAGGGATCATGGCCTCAGGCATGCCCTACTCGTTCACGCCCGATATTTACATAAAATGTAAGTGAAACATAAAAGGAAGTAAAATGAAATATAACAAAGGAAAAAGAAGAGAATGAAAACAAGAAAAAAAGAAAAAAAAGAAAAAAGAAACAAACATTAGGATTAGTCCAGTATTTCTCACACCAAGCTCTAACCCGCCACTTCAAATTCTGGCATTCTATTACGTACTCACCTCGCGTTCAGCAGAGGATGAGTTAGATATTGGGTTATCAAAGCAACCTGTAATCCGAGCAAATTCCTTAAATTTGATGAAACATTCATGTCCAAGAAGTTGTTTTCTGAAGGTATCCATATTCATACCATTTCGTAATTTTCGCATTTGATTCGCATGCCGTCGGCAGCGAATAAAGTGGGTAGGAGTTGTTTCCTGTCCACAGACGCATTCAAGGATGGCGTCTACATGTTTTAGGCGGCGATGATAGGCCGCGAAGTCACCATGTCCAGTTCTTGCAGCTATTAATTTATGGAGTAACTGCCGTGGCAAAGCAAGTTCTGGGGGCTTTCTGCGGCGCATTTTTAGATCCAGATCTTGATATCGAACCGGACAGGTACTGGACCACCATTTTTCCACCAGCTCTTGACGACGCTGCTGTATCAGACGATGTAGATATGCTAGGGTAATATAATTCGGCTGAGTTTGTCTCTCACGCAAATCTAGTAGCGCAGCGCGTGCTTCCGCGTCTGCTTCTTCATTTCCACTAATTTTTCGAGTGCCCGGGCAGCCATCTAAATTCTACATTCATACTCTTCGCTAGATTATGAAAGAGGCTAGTCAACCGAATACTGGATGTTGCTTTCCCTGATTGCAAGGCCAACACCGCAGCTTGGTTATCGAGAAGTACAAAAATCTTCTCATTGTTAAGTCTGGCGGACAAGGCAGCACTAAGTGCAATGGTCGCACCAAAGATCTCCACGTCGTAAACTTCTCCGCCATGTAAAACCCCATGTCCTTTCTGAAAGGTTGCTCCCCACGTTGAAGTATAAACCCCCATGCTGACCGACCGAGACCTTCTGATGACCCATCTGAGTAGGCACATATATCTGTAGGAGTTATTGTTTTTAACCAACACTCATGTTCACGTACCCCATCTACCTTTGAACCAAGAGATAAAGCATAAACTGGGGCTGGTAATGGCTCCGCAGCTTCAGCTTGAGGTAACTGTTGAAAAGCGCGTTGGATTCGAGACATTTGAATCTCAGGCTTCTTAGACAGTCTTGGCTTAGATTTGAATTTTAACGTGCCTACGTTGGGACACATGCTTGCTCTTGATCGAAGTGGGTGACGATCGTCGAGAGAATTTAAGCGAGCAGCAAGACGCAGGCGATACCCTTCTAAGAGTATACGCGCTGGGGGGATACCTCCTTCTCTATGTAGAACTACATTTGGTGTAGTTCTCCACACCGGTAGTGCGGCTCTCAAGGCCATATGCAAGACCTTGTCTATTAGCCCACAATGAAATGATGTAGGGGGAGTTGCTGTTCCAGTTGCTGAGGGACGGGATAGGCCTGGCCACCACACTTCAGCACCATATGTTGCCACTGGGATAACACATGTATCTACTGCCGTTATTAATGCCTTAGGGGCAGCTCCTCTTTGTACAGAGTTTAGTCGCCGCATATGCTGTGCCAACTTCAGAGCCTTTCCACACCATGTTGCTACGTGGTGTTTGAATGTAAGTTTAGAGTCGAGGTACACCCCTAGCCAGCGTATGTGTTCGGTAGGTTCAATTAAGCTTCCACTCAACATTATTCCAACTGGTTCTTCTTTCTTTCGTCCCGGAAACTGAACTACCTCTGACTTCTTTTCATCAAACAGTACGGCGTTTTCATGTGCCCAACTTGTCAAGTTGTCTAATTCTCTTTGTGCAGTAGCTGCTGACTCTGTGACTGTTCGTCCAAAGCCAATGATCCCAATGTCATCAGCGTAGCTGAATCTAGAAATAGTATTACCACTCCTCATTGGTTCTGCCATGTATAATAAGAAAAGTAAGGGAGAAATAGGTGATCCCTGAGGGACCCCACATTTTAACTCCTTAGGACTCGTTACTCCTCCATGAAATCGGACTTGAACTCTGCGACTCTCGAGAAACGACGTAGTCCATCGGAAGATTGGTTTAGGCCATCCTTGATTCTGCATTCGCCATACTAATCTATTGTGTAAGACTGCGTCGAAAGCTCCTTGCACATCAAGCGTAACTAGTGTAGCAGCCCAACCTTGAGTTTTTGCTTCCTCAATATCATGAATGACACAGGAGACGAGATCCGTTGCTGATCGTTTAGGCAGCGCTCCGAATTTTTGCTGTCCTACAATATCAAAAATAATGGAAAGGTGAGACATTCTTTTTGCTATGAGCCTCTCTAAACCTTTCCCAAGACACGACCGAAGAGATATAGGTCTCCAGCCTTGTACCGAAGATGGGTCCCGCCTAGGTTTGGGGAGGAAAATAACGTCTGCAAGTTTAAAACAAGCTGGATGATATCCAAGAAGGAGACAAGCGCGAAAAAGGTGACTTACCAAAGGTCCTATACTGGTCCAACAGGCTGCAAGTAGTTCAACCGAAATTCCATCCGCTCCTGGACTAGTTTTTCCGCTACCGATCGTGCAGGCCCGTACTTCAGATTCTTCCAAATCATACGACCATGGAATGCGCTCTTGTCCTGATAGTGTACACATAGGTATGTCTTCGGATGCAGAGAATCTTGCAAGAAGACAGTCACGTAAAATAGTTGCCCGTTCTGCCTGGTCCGATATAAACTTTCCTTCATATCTAAGAGGAGGTGTAGTATTGGCTTGAATGGGGGCCGGCCCATCTCATCAGTTTGTACACATCACGAGATGATTTCATTTCCTCTACCTTATGTTTCCAGTGCTCTCTTTTTGCCGAGGCCACTACTTTTCTGAAGGTTCTTGCCCGTGCAGTACGTTCGGAATCCTCCACCGCCTGTCGGTAATCTAAGTGGGCTAGTTTGCACTCAGGTGTCCACCAAGGTGCACTTCAATGAGTTTTCTAAATCCCACAGTATTTCTCGAGCGAAGTTTTCCGTCTGTTCCAATGTGGTTAAGGGTGTGAGCGGAGGTAGCCATTGCGACACTACCTTAGCATATTGAGGTAAATTCGCTTTTGAAACTCGAATTTTTCCTTGAGAGGGAGAAAGATTTCTTGCTATCCCTTTAGAGTTAGGGACAAACCCACATATTGGTAAGTGATCGCTCGTCATGCACTCTTCTGTGCCAACCCATGCCATTGCTTCACTAATATTTGTCCACGCTAAGTCAAGCGTGTTTCCCGCACGATGCGTTGGTTGATCTACTATGAGACAGCTCAGATCGTGATCCTCAGCCCATCTTTGAATCTCTTCTCCTTGCCCGTAAAAACTGCTAGCGCTAGGCTACCAGGCCCAGTAAACAGAGTTAAAATCCCCAATAGCTACAGTTTTGCCTGAAGGCGTCCAGTTTAAAAGTGGTTGTACAGCTGTTGGATCATGCGGTGCTTTATAAACATTTAAGAACATTATGTCATTTACCTCCACCCAACAGTAATCACCAGTCGGGGAGTTCGGGTATTTTTGTACTGAAGCAATACGCTTTGGATCTTTCCTGATGTACGTTGCAGCTCGAGGCCGAATATCATCTCCTACAACTGGAAGATATAGATCATAGTTTGGGTGTGTCTTTGTACGGCCAGACCACCATGGTTCTTGAACCAACAAGACATCTATTCTTATTTCACATGCTCGAGCTAATGCGATGTCTTGTGTGGTTCCCCCTCTTCCAACATTTATTGATAAAAAGTTAAGTACGTCTTGGAGGGGGTGACAACTCTGTGGGTTGCCACTCATAAACACAATACATCGCCCGTCGATTGGACGACAGGAGATGCTTCGGGGTTTTCAAAGTTATTGGTTGCTTCTGAATATTGGCTACTWGTTATCTCGATGTTAGTATTTTCAGTAGTTGCAGCATTTTCTTCGGCTGCTCTTGCTCTGAGTACAGCTTGATATTCTCTTTCGCCTGCTTGGCGGTATGTTTTCATTTGTTCCTTAGTAGGTGCACCTAGACGAGTTGGGCGGGCAAGGCATTTACGACTGTCTGAGCGATGTGGTCCCCCGCAGTTTCTACATTTAGTTGTGGCCATACAAATATCTTCTAAATGATTTGTAGATCCACAATTTCCACAGGATGGTGCTCTAGAGCAGTTTTTCATGGGATGATGTCCATTGCATCTTTTGCAAAACTCAAGAGGTTGTTGCTTTTTAAAAGGCCTTGCGATTCCAGATTCATCGAAAACTCGAAATCCGGCGCGAGGGGCTTTGGAGAAAAAAGTCATCCAAGTACGATGTGGCGCTTCAGTGTGATTTCTTCCATATAATTTTAAATGGACTGGTCGCACAGAGCAAACGCGCTCAATCTCATCGGCAAGCATGGAGCTACTTACTTCTACATCACCTTGTTCCTTGCGAACGGTTGATGGCACAGTTGGGATGATCACTGGCACCCAGTTGGTAGCAGACTCCAGTTTTGCTCCTGTTAGGAATAAACTATTTCCCACTTTTAATATAGTTTCGCGTGCTTCTACACTACAAGGACTTAAAGCAAACCCAGAGTGAACAGGCTTGATTCTTCCAATAAGAGAGGGCGAAATCGATAATCTTTTGACTAACACTTCCCGTATTCCGGCAGGAGAAAATTTCCGCCATTCATGTTCTTGTGGGAGCCGAACAAAGAGTCTTTTGTCGGAACCTGTCGTTGCGGTCTTGTTCGTGGATGACTGCCGCTGTGAAGCTTGAGTCGAAGGAATAGCTTGAGTTTTCTCGCCTCCAACTATTCTCGCCTTCTTATGGCCATTGCGTGCCACTGTGACCCAAGAATTATTGTTTGTAGGAGGATTCTTTGGTAATAACGCCTCTTGTATTTTTCCCCGATTCAAAACTGGTGTTGGGGCTATACGAGGAGTTGCAATTAGTACTTTCTTAGTACTCTTATCTCTGCTACTTAAATTTCCGCTTCCTTTGTTTGGTCGAGTGTGAGATGATATAAGCGGTGGAGTAGAGGAGGAGTCCGTAGCCGCAAAGTTAGCAATCGCTTGTTGAAGAAATGCTTTGAATGCTATAATTTCTTCCATCTCGACTTCATCTTTGAAATTTGCAAGTGTACTGTCTATGCTACTAATCATAGTTGTACATATTAAAAGACGTGCATGCCAGGCACGCTCATGACGTTGTCGGATCTCAATAATTTTAGTTAATTCCTTAGGAAGGAACGCGTTCTTGATTTCATTTCTATCGCTACTATTATGAGTAGGTCTCTCTGTAACAGGACGCTTAGAGGGAGCAACAGGCTTGAGGATTTGTCTGCTGTCCATTGTCTTTGATGGTGTTTCTAGGTTTGACCGTGGTGGAGGTGACGCGGTAGGGGGAGGGGGGASGGGGGACGGGAATAGAGTGAATATGGGGAATGGGGGGAAGTTGGTTGCTCGTTTCCGTCGAAGGAGCTTGTAATTCTTGCGATAGATCCATTGAATCAATCATTCTTTTATCATATCCTTGGTGGATTATTTTGGCTGAGAGGTTAGATTGTATTATTCTGTGACGATTTAGATTATATTTTTGTTCGTTAAAAGTTAATGAGGTTAATATCGTGATTAATCCAAATTTGGACTTAAATTGAGGAAGATCGATTTGTTGTGACATTTTTCTTGATTTTTTTMTTTTTTTTTTTTAGATATTTTTATCAATCAATTTTTTTTAATGTAGGTATAACCGGTCTCATAACCTGTTATAAGTTCTTTGATATCAGATTTTGTTTGTAAGTTCACCTTCCATTCATGCCAATTTAGTCCCGAGTTTTTAAACCGTTTTCCTTCCTCTGTTTTTAACCATATTCTGCATTGAGGTTGGACATGACTATCTTGACAAGCCCAGCATTTCTTAGGTCTTTGCCCGGGCATTCTTGTCACTGCATTGGACATTTCAACTTCATCATGGGGATCGTTCATGTTTGTTTCTGTTGTCTTGGTGGCTTGGAATAATTCATACAGTTTCGGAAATTTTTCTTTTTTGACTAAAATTTCTAATACAGTATCGTATTCTGATGGAAGGCTTCGCATCGAAATTACTGCTTGAACAACGTCAGAAATTTTAGCCTCCGGTTCTTGGTCGGCTATTTGGCTAATCAAATTTCTTATGAGGTCAAATTTCTCGGTAATGGGACTATTTTTCATTGTTTAAACGGCAAACAATTGGGACAGCAATTGAGTGAGAAGAGCTGTATCTTTCATAGCAAACCGAGATTTTGAATTTTCGTGTGCCTCTGAAGCCGTTCGACAGCTCTGAATAACTACACGATTAGTTGTATCCACGCTCTGCAGTATCATTTTTAAGGCCGAGGCATGTTCAAATTCCCAGTCTTCAAGTTTAATTTCAAAGCTTAATTTTTCCGACTGAAGGGCAGTATCTAGTGGTACTGGAGCAACATAAATTCAGCTCGTAGATACTTTTTTCAGCCTTGCAGCAGTTAGCTCAACTTCGGGATTACCCTGCCATAGTTTAAAAATTGTCACGACCTCTAGAGCCTCTCATAAAGTCAAATATGCCTCGTCCAATCAAGGTTGTGCTTTTGTAGCCCACAGGGGATCTAAGTCCGCTGAATATTACTAGTCGGCGGGGGTTAGAAACGTTCAGTGGGAAATTCARGAAATGCAGGGCTTACCCATGCACATTTCTCATTTCTTCTTAATCTAGATAAATAAACGAGATGAGCATAATTAAGATTTCATAAAGAGAAATATCCCCTGATACATTCCATTTGGTTAACCCTGACACAATTAAAACTTAGTAAGTCGATTTGGATAAGTTTGCTCTAGACGTTTTCTAATGTATAATTAACTGCTTTCTCACTTTCAACTTGCAACAACCACCATTGTCATTCGATACCTCTACATTTACGTTCATCAAAATCACTCTTCTAGAACATATAAAAAAATAGTTATCCAGTGAGATATAAAATTCTTTATAGATCTCTCCCTAGACACTAATAATTACACAGAAAGGTTAATAACTAACTATGAATACCGCAAGTAATTCACCGGCATCAACCCCCCATTCTCGAAAACATCTCACTCTAGATCAACGTCTTCCAATTCACATCCTAAGAGATCATGGCTTAAGCCAACTGGCCATAGCCAGAGAGCTAGGTGTCACTAGGAGACAAGTCCAGTATACCTTAGAAAAGGAAGTACTCAAACCATCAAGGCGACTAGGACGAACATCCGTTTTAAGCAGCGGTCAAGTCGATGAACTAGAAGCATTTGTCACGTCATCCAGCGCGGGTTGGCAAATGAGCTATTTTGAGCTTGCTCGAGTCCAATTCCGGCATTGGAACGTTAGTGAAAGTGCCACCAAAAGAGTTTTAGAAAAAAAAGGCTATGAACGTCGGATTTCCCGATCAAAGCCTCCACTATCAGTTGAACACATAAGGGCACGAAAACAGTGGGCCGAGAAGCACATGTCTTGGAGTCTTGAACAGTGGAGTCAAATCCTCTGGATAGACGAGACCTGGGTGAATGGGCTCAGGCATTCAAGAGTATGGGTCACACGAAAGGTTATTGTTCAATATATAAGTTAGAGCAAGATTCGTATGCTAATATCAGACTCTAGCGTGATGAAACCCACCTCCCAGATTGTGTCACTTCGAAGGTGAGAAAAAGTACAGGTTGGATGTTTTGGGGATCATTTAATGGTAACGAAAAGGGACCTTGCTTATTTTGGGAGAAAGAAAGGGGTTCAATCTCAGCAAAGAAATAATGCAGATATATTGTTCCCCACATCGTAGGAAAACTTGAACTAAATCCTGCGCTCTAGTTGATGCAAGATGGAGCTCCCCCATATGCTGCACAAAAAACAAGAGATGAGTTATCCCGTTATGGGATTCCGCCCATTTTTTGGCCTGCGTTCTCACCAGACTTAAATCCCATAGAGTCTGTGTGGCGTACTAGGGAAATTTTGAAGTTCTGAAGTTTCACAGTGGAATAATTTTTCCTTTAGTTTCGTTGTTTTAGGAAGGAAATAGCATTGAGATAAGGAAATATATGTTTTTGAATAGATTTAGATATAATCGTGATTCTTTGATTTTAAGTACTATGCAAGRGTTCTGAACGTTTCTAAAGATTCGTATTTTTTGCCATACAAATTGTGATCGCTTAAGGCTGAAAATGGTATGGTCCGATTTCAGCAGCCAGTAGCAAGCTGTAAATCGGAAGTTTTACCCATGTCTGTAGGGGTTCTGAACGTTTCTATCCCCAGCACGATGAGAAACTGAAAATACAGGCCCATACCCTGTGTTCAGGATCGGTTAACGTTTCTAGCCCCCGCAAACCAGTATGTAGTGCAGAAGCAAGGCTGCATCTAATATCCTAGTCCCTACAATAACACAGAGGCATAAGCAAAATTCTTCCCTAGCGCCATTTTGGCAGAGCTGTAAGGTTTAAAATCATCTCGGAGTACACAATGCCCACGGCACTCGAAGCAACCTATATGTGAGATCGCTTCAGGGGTGAGTACCATAGACTTGTGCTTTGAATTTTGCGGCCAATTTTCGCCAAATTAATTTTAGAGATTTATTGTGATGATGATCATGTATGAGTTATGCTAGACTAGAAATTTTACATACATTAAATCCCTGTCTTAATTCATGCGTTGCTTCGAATACAATGGGCATAGTGTAGTATAGTCTTGCGTTTCGTGCATCAGGTTCTGCTAGGCCAAGCCAGGTTCAACGATGATCAACTTTCGAAATTATCGAATTGTCTTTTC
>CACM01003943.1:0-16744 GCA_000208805.1 Erysiphe pisi
CCTCAAATTCAATATCCATCTTTCAATAAAGAGACTGTTTTTAACCAGCTAAATTTTCAGAAAACAAATACTCTAGTTGATAAGAAAGTAGATCGATATAGTCTTTATGACAGAGTTGAGTTCTCAGAGTCTCTCCATTCTGTAAATGAAAAATATGGTGCTTCAGGACCATTTAATTTTTCTATTGGAGTATCTAAAATTAAATCATTAAATATTTCAAGTCTCCCAAAAACAAATTACCTCCAAAGGACAAGACAGAAAAGATCTATTAAATTTACAAAAAAGAAACAGCAAACTTTAATTCCATTGTTTATGGAGACGTATGAGACATCTGTTCAGAATCCCAGAGAGTCTTCGTTTGATTCAGATAGCTGTAGTCAAACTTCTGGACAAGACAAAGCTAACATGAATGAGTCTAAACCGTATGAAGCATATAAAACGGGCATTAGAGAGACCCCAGAAAGTGATGAAAATGATGATACTGAACCGTTGAAGGAATCATCCATGAAAGGGCATAAGCAGGTTTCACCTTCGAGGCTCTCCGTTGATGTATGCCACATACATCTATTAACATCAGATCCTGGTGACTGGCCTTTAAAATTATACCTATCTTGTCAAGGTCTTGATAATATCCTAAATACATATACAGACCAGGAATTTATTGCGACGGCTCAGATTCTGGTAAGCCAAGCTGTCTCCTCTACATTTCAATTGTTTATACCACCGAAAATAAGTAAGCAACAAGAAGCAAAACAAATTTTGTCTACGAGAAAAATGATGCGCTGTATCACTGAAGCAGCAAAAGTTTATTTCAATGATGTGAATGCTTGTAACTTTCGGAATTTCCTGGACGTTCAAGGTATTCATGTTTCCAACCAAGTTCTGCGTCTTCCTCCGCGGCCAAATACGAATCTGAAGATTCCTTCCGGGGCTAATGATCGCTCTAATAATATATATATCATTCCTCCACCACGAGTTCAGGTACGAAGGGCTGAATCTAGTTTCTGGGTTTTCCCTACTGCAGTGACCTATTGGGAGAATATTGGTTTAGCTCCTTCTGCAGGTCCAAAGAATATCGAAGCTGTCTGTGTTTACCCAAATTTCGAAGGCATGGATTTAAATTCAAGCATATTTCTTGACCGAATGAGAAGTATTTACGAATCCTATAGATTTGGTTCTCATCAGAGAATCTTAAGTGAAGATATAAATGATGGTTTAGTTTCCTTTTCTGTGGGTGACTTGGAACGGAAAATATCTAATTCTGCACCTTTGAGAGAAATTTTAGGAAAATTAGGTAAAGTATTTTCGTGTCTTTCCTCTCAGGATAATAATTTTGTGGTATATTTTGCATATCCTGTTGATAATAGTTGGCTTCTTGTTAATATTTGCTCTGCTTTTCAATACCTAATGAAAGTGTATCGAAAAATCTTGCAAGAGAAAAAGATCACACGTAATAACGAAATTGTGTTACAACTTGTTCCTCTTAGTATAATTTCTTCACCATCATCTCTAGCCATACCTACTCCCTCAGAATACTTTGGACTTGCCCTTGAGCTATATGATCGGTGCATCAATTTCGCCTCTACATCAATACCAGCAATAATTTTAGAGAGTACGCTCCCAAAATCAATAGACTTTAAACTAAATCCAAATCCTCCTGAGTCATTGCTCCAAGAAAATTCCTGTCTCCATATTGCTTACTCACAGAGCAATGATTGTCGTTGGATCGCAACAGCTTGGACAGATAATCGTGGAACCGAACAAATGACCGCATGCTACTGTCTTGGAAGAAGGAATGGATTTCTTTCAACATCTTTTGGTAGAGTTGCAAGTGAAATTTGGGAAACTACTATGGATTTTATATCAGATGTAAAAGTTAATAGACGGATTATAATCGCAAAAGTTGGAGTCATGGATTCTTCAGAAATTGAAATCTGGACTAGACTAGCTTCTAAAGAGATAAAATGTCAAATAAATCTAATTCTCGTTACAACAAAATCCGACCCATCTTTACGAATGTTACGATTTCCTCACCCTTTGGACTCCAAAGGCTCAACCATACAGAGTCCAACGAGTACATTATCATTAGTAGGTCAGGGTGTACAGCAACCTTCCGTATCTTCTGAGAATAATAACTCTAATATTGTCGATATACACAATGAGCCAGATATCAATGCACGAATTATCGATAGTACCGATCAAACATGGGGCGCTATCCTTTCTCACCGATTAAACAATTCAAATTCTCTGGTTGAAATCAATCTAGCTCTTATCAGTGGCTATCTCATCAAACGTGGAGGAAAAATTTAGAAGATTCTCCATCCATTTTAGAAGTTAATATTGTTTACGGGGAGATATTCGGTAATCCTCGTACTTTTCATGAATCCCTACTCAAAGAAATCCTTGGCCATTATCGAGGGCTGGGAACTTTGGCGAGGGTAAGAGGCATTGTAGATCCTATCCATGATATACGTCCATGGCATATTGCGGCCGTTGAAAAAGCTGCTCATGCTTTATCGACGTTAATGTGATAATGTAAATAATTCAAAATGGACCGACCCACCCGGAGTTATTTCGTTTTTTGGTAATATGATAAAAAATAAGAGAACGATTAAACTGCCGGAAGACTGTGGTGGGGCCATTAAATTCACGCTATTAATAGAGTAATAAAATTTCCTGCTAATCAGATTTCCGTATCATATTCAACTTTTAATTTCTGAATGTTCATTCTTTACTTTAGCTCACGAAAAACATATGGAATATTATAGGTCGACCCATTCTGTGATTGTATTTGCGAAAGTTGTAGAATGAAATTAGATCAATGTGTATGAGGCTATTATGTCTGTTGCTAACCATGACTCAGTAGAATCTTCTAGTAGAGTGGTAGCATTACACTCAGGAATGCAGGAGAGATGTATATGGGGTTGTTGTACACCTCATTCATTCATTGACCAGTTTTCTTTTATTCGTTCAATCATTAGAGATATTTCGAYGATACATATTCATRTCTTATTCATCTATTCTGAGTATAACTTTCTAAAGTATCTATCGCTCTCCTTCCTCGCGTAGCCTTGTTATTAAAACGTCATCCAAAAGAAATTACGGCGGGACGCCGAGTGCAAGTCCGCGAATTAAGTACAACTTTTTGGCACTCTCCGCTGTGTCGAACCAGAAGGCCTTCCTTGTCCCTATTTATGGACTGGATTCTCCGTAGGATTTGCAGTTGGCATTTCAAGTAAGTGACGAACTAAGAGATACTTCCGAGCTGCTGATGGTTTATTCACATACTCCTCGCGATGCCTGATTGCAGTAGGAGTCAGCAGAATGCACACTAACTATTTAAAGATATGAATCTGATACCTTGTTAAGGCGACTTCCATGGAGATAGCCGAGCTATTAAAGTGATAGAACACGTCTGTCAGCGTGGGGRGGCTACTGGAGTTATGGAGATCAGGGAGGTCATACTGTTGTGGTTGCTCCTGATCCCACTTTCAGATAGAGCCAGCTGGGCAAGTTGTGCAAGCTATTATTGGATGGAATGCTATCCGATGTATGTAGATAGTTATGCAATCATCTATGCACGTCACGAATGGTCGGAATACTACCCACGAAACAGTATAGTTTAGCTTGATGCTATGCCAGTATCCCAAACTAGTCTAGTTATAATAGATAGCTATAGAATACGACAGAACATGCGTGCGGGGCTCGTTGGAGTAGTCCTCTCTCCGCACCCGGGAGAAGCGACTGCCGATAAGTAACTCCGCACAAATAAAACACACTTCTTCACCCAGCTCAATACAAAATCTTCTCTTTAAACATTTCATTCTTCCTAACCTAAGTATTAAAAGGTAATACTATGCCCCAAGTAAGCTCATAATCTTACCACATACATGGATATAGTAAGGTAAATAGCCGATATCAAGGAAATTCTAAGATTATGTTTTCTGTATCTTTTGTCTAGACAATGATGAAGGACGCCAAGTAAAGATGGAGTCTGGGCAGTGGGTAAAGCCTTAAGTAAATATGTACACAATGAACTTCGCTGGACCAAGCCAAAATGGGAATGACATAAAGTGTTCCTGATGTAAATACAGTAACCGTGGAGACGAGATGACGTAATTGTCATCATCAACTTAGCAAAATATATCACGTGAGATATATCCATAGAGTCTGGGCGTCTCTCGTGACATTATATGAATCAAATTTGTTACGGGCAGTAAGAACTCTAATGTAAAATATAAGAAATCAAGCTATGGTTATTTTCATTTCTCTACGACAAAAAGACTGGATGAGAAGAAGCTCAGTTAAAACTTGGAAAGATAAACTAGCTAAATAGTTATAAGTTGAACTCCTCAATTTTTTCTGCAAGAAGATCTTAGACATCAGTAAAACAAAAACTCTGATAAACCTTTTCTGTGATCTATTGCGAATGCTCTCAGTCACACGTAACTAAATATAACCTGAATATTTAGTGTTTGAATAGGGAGCTGCTTGAAAAATGCCTGTTGATTGGGCACCATGGAAGTTATATTTTACGTTATGTTGGGAAGAATTGATAATATATGAAGACTCTTAACTTGAAGTACTATGGCAAATCGAACAAATAAAACAGTAATATACTAAATGGGAAAAGCAATTCTAAGGTTATGCCAATAGTGGAAAATAATTTGATAATTATCAAAATATATACAAGGAACAAAACCATCAGAACTTAAGTTCAAAATCATGGTGTTGTTTTATTTCCATGTCTTCCCAACAAAGGTACATTAAAGTATGTCTGGCTACAGAGGTGTCTATAAAATAAAATTGAATATATGTTTTGGATAATAATACCGATAAGATGGAACGGCTACTATCAGATCGGAAAATGAGTATGGCAGGTTATTGAAAGACTCATTAGCCATGTGAAAATTAGTGGTGTAGCAAGACCCTTAACAGATTCTACTTGTAGTAAGCTGTCGCAGGATGCTTGTAACGAGACCACGTAGCTGGCATTGTCCGCTGCCTTTAAATACGTTCTATTTCTTCAATGAGAGTTTTATCCCTTGCAATATTTATTTTGCCCTTGAAGTATACTTCAAGAAACTTTGAGTTACCAATCGATACTTGTATTTTTTTTTTTCAAAATCTCAAGAATAGTAATCTTCAATGCGGTTTCCGTCTGTCTCAGGCGCAAGATCAAAATTGATTGGAAGCTGGCGGATATCGAATATGTAAGATAGATAGATTTAGTCGCTTGGTTTGGCCCTAATAGAATTACGGTTACTACGGGTGCTGAAAGTTAGATGTCTTACAGACTGGTTCCACTCATTTATTTCAAATATAAATTCGTCACACTGGCCCATAACAGGCTCAGAAAATGTGTGTTTCGTGTTGTGCCTAAAACATGTCTTTTGTCTATTGCCTTTTTAGTTGATTTGAAAATCATTTATTGCACGCTCATAAGAGCATTTACTACAAAGTTGCTGAATTTGAGACTCCATTGATTGAAATTAATTAGTAATTGCTTTAAGAGGAAGCTAATATCAAGAGAATTTTCAGTTGGTGGTGGTAAGAAAATCGATGTGTCCGGAATGGTAACAAAGTATTGATCAATTCATCCTATTTTGCCAAGGGTTCGATCATTGATAATCGAAAACCATATCACGTGAGATTCACAGACTCGATGAATTTATATGGTGCATTAACGAACCATTTCCTAAGTTGCAGGCATTGAAAAGCCCAAGCAAAGATAGGATGTAACGAGGAGCCAATTCAGGAGGTGGTTGGCGCGAAATGGAAATCTGATTGGCAAGACATTTTTATTAGTCTGTTAATAGCGTAAATTTGATGGCCCCACTACAGCCTACCTGCAGTTTAATCGCGTTCCCTTATAGAAAGGGAATGTATATTTGGCCCTCAGGTTTAGTATATATAGCCCCCAGTCTATCCCTGCGTAGCCAATGAGCTTTCAAGCTTCTCAATTAAACCCCTGTCGTCATCATTCATCCTAGTCGGCTTTTGTGTAGATCCTTGTTAGCGCTCATTTAACCCCAGTCATCTTTAACCCCTACCCATCTGCAGTAGGCCCCACACACTATATATTTTCTTAACTTGTTGGACGTGTGTTGCCTAGGAAACGAAGTGCTTGTGTTTGTAGACACAGTAGACAACGGCCCTTAAATGTATTCTCCTGCACTCTTGATCACGTGATAAAATCCTGATTAAAATTTGTTTAATTCCGTTTCACCGAACTTATGCAAATGGACATAACGCGTCAAGTCAAAGCGCGCTATTATAGGTGATCACGAATTCAGCTCTGACATACAAGATCCTCAGAGTTGTACTCCGGACATAAGATTTCATGTAGTGCGGGAAATTTATAAGTCATCGCTTTTCTTCTATCAGTTGTATAAAATTAAAAGAAAATGTCTTAACTATCTAACTATCTAAAGACTTGGTTACAATAAAATGAAGCTAGTAATAATACATCGTCAGAGGATTTCTAGTGGATGCCCTTGTCTTTGGCATAGAACGTCGGTCTTTTAGCTGCTGGATTTCATCGACCATAGTTACGTTATCTTTATTTTTCTTTATGAATTCCTCAACAAATTTGGAGTGGCCGCGAGCTCTCTGTTCATCCCAATATTCCATCGTAGTAAACATCTTGGTCCTGAACTCCTCTTCGACATCTGATTTAGAGACTTGTTGGCTAAAATCATCGCTTTGCTCCTCAGAGTCATCGAAGTGCTCTTCTTCCTCAATATCTGACTCGGAATAGGCCTGTTCACTTGCATCTGAGTCCGACTTAGAAGAGGTTACTTCATCCAAGACTTTCGGGGCTAAGCATTTAAATTCTGGGCGCAACACAAGTTGTGGTGCGACCCAGAATGGAGATACTCGCTGACGACGAATATTTCGAAAAAAATCGACAGGCTCAACGTCATCTTCAAAGCAATGGACGAGGCGCTTACACAGAAGAAACCGGCTCAAGAGAAAAGATTTACACCCACACGTCCATTGAACTAGATTTGTCTTTTGCTGTTCGAAGCTTTAAGGTCGGACCTTTTGCTTTTGGAAATTTCTCCTATCATTCTTAAAAAATTTTGGCCAGCCAGCACTTGCTGTGCGATGATCACCTTTCTGAATTGCCCTCATATTAGCTATTCCCTGCGGAATTGACTGTGATGTCGGGACCTAGATAAGTAAGTCAATCCTAGGTCGATTGAACTTGTGCAGGAAGTCATGCTTCACTCTTCTCCAGTGGGACTCGACAATCATGGTGGTTTTTAGGACAGGAATTTCGTCAGGATTAGCTGAGCGAGCCCACAGTTTCCACTGCTCTGGCTTATACCTGTTGGTATACAAGTAGGCCCAAAGTTTAAAATAGTCCCGGTCTTTGCACCACTCATACATCATTTCTGCACATTTTCGATGTATGCTCTCATTAGAGCGACGAGTTCCAAATTCGTCAGGGATCAATGGGTGAGCATTGAAATGGCAGCTGAACATATCCAACACCGTACTTTGCTCCTTTACGTCACAGATAACCTCACGGCGACTACTTTCTTCCGTTAATGAGTACGAAATACTTCTGTGAGAGGAGCCACAATTACAGCTACCATCCCTATCTAATATCAGACTTGTATATGCTTATAATGCTGGATTATAGAAGATATACCAGTGATTGTCGTTTGGTCAGTTTGACAAATATGAGCCCCAGCATATTTCAAGGCTAGGGATTAGCTGCAGCGCTTCATTTGGCCGGTACCGTTTCAGGGGGTCCGCACCACTAGAATCGCTTAGTTTTTTCTTTATTGCACGTTTTGCGTGCCAGAAGCAGAGTTGAATTTTGGTCGATGGCCAAACTTGACGGAGAGCGTTAATTTCTGCTAAGTCTTTGTCACACCCAACAAAAGACGGATCAAACCCTTTTGATCTTAAATACTCAAGAAACAGTGACAAAATCTCGGTTATAGTACCTGGAGCTGAAGTTTTAGCAATTTGAGGTACTTGGTTTCGTTGATCTAAACCTGGCTAGGGGGTTTTCATTACCGATGGAATAGATTTATTAATCATTATGTATCCCAAGAGAACACCGACACCATCAAGTTCGGCGAGTACGGCATAGAGTTCCATACCTTCGCTGTTAGTCCCATAAGTAGCGTCGATAGCTATTTCTTTAGCTTCAGAGAGGGAGCTAATTGAGGCGTTAACATAAAAGGCCAGTGCGCGGAAATTTCCAATATGGAAGGTTCGGTAGCTGTAATCACCATCTAGCTCTTCCAGCAATACTCTAGCTGATTCAAACTGATCCTCATGACGTAGCCAAGATTGTTTGTTAGCCTGATGCCATCGGTAATAGATCTGAGTTTGCACAGCATGCTCAGCACCGGTTATACTTGCTATCTTCAAATTACGGTAAATTTCTGAGGGTGTTTGTGATGACGCCCGATCATCAATAAACTGTTCGGCTTCTTGAGACAAGCGGATATCTTGATATGGGCTGTGATAATTGTGACCCATTATCAAAGTGAGATTTCGATTTTCAAAACACGGTCGCAATATCAGCTTGCTATGACAATTGAACCTTTTCATCTTGCCTTTATCCCGCACACATTTAGAAAAAGATTCGTATTGTGATTCGTCTTGGCAGCATTTATAAACGAACGTTAGATAATTGGGGCCTCTGTTCGATGAACGCATGAATCGAAAGCCGCCTTCTTCAAGTATGAAGGATACTAATTTTGACATGGCCGAATTAAGTTCAGTTCGGATTATGGAGCCATTCTCGCTCAACTTCAGCTTTTCGCCAAAGTTGACAGGTAGCTGATCCATATCTAAGACAAGTTTTATGTCAAGTTTATTGGATTGAGACTATTAATGCCTAATTAGCAACAATATAGTGCCAACTTATATGTACGGACTCATACCGGTTGATTCCAAGAACGAATCAGAAGGACAAAGTCTTCCCAAGTATCATTTGACGGCCTACACCGTTTTTTTGAATGCCGCAGGCAAGTTTTGTTTAAAATACCTTCTTTATTGGTAGCAAAATCATCGATAGCGCGCTCCCTCCCACAAGTCGAGTAAATTTTGGTGGATTCTTACATCGCGTGGGCAAAGACTAAACTTGCTGTTAAACCGGAAGAAAAGAGGAAATAAAGAGGATGGGAAATCAGTAGATGGATGATGAATATCGATTCAAAATCAACAATGGTGCAAAATATCGAAGATTAGGGGAAAGAAATTTGTCTTGAACGAAGACGCGTCTACAAATGAAAAATAATAATGATAAAAATAACTCGCGACGTAAAGCTATTTATTTTATTTTATTTTTTTTTTTTATACTATTTAACGTCTAAGTACGAGTCTAGCGTTTTCGCGGCGCTTAACTCTAATCCTAACTAGGGACATATGACGCTAGAGCCGGGGCTCTAGAGTATTAGGCTAAACTAAGCAGTTATATACATGGTGTAGGGCGTTGTATGAAACAGCCAGCACAAGATAGAAAAGAGAAGTCATAAGCCACTCACTATAAGTGGAAAGTCTTTAAAATTTGTAGCAGGGTTTTCCCGAAAGAAATAACAAGTAGAATAAGAATTTGAGGAATCTGTGGTGGAGTGGATAGAACCATTACCTTATCGAGGGCATATGTTTACGAAGAAATCAGTTTTATCAAGCCATTCAGATAGTGTGATAGCCCCCTTTGGAGTTCCGAGTAAAGTAGGGATTAGAGAACTAATGGGTCCTGGAGGACGGCCACGTCGGCGGCGGAGTATTCTGCAAAAGAAAAATGTAGCGGTGCCTTGGGTGATCCACATTTACAGTTAAGATTAGCGTCATGGTGATTAAAACGTATGTGGTATTCAGCGAAATCTCCATGTCCTGTTCTAGAGGCAAACAAATGTCCAAGAAATTTCCTACTGAGAAGAAGTTCTTTAGGTGGGAGGGGAGCAGAATGGATTTCAAGCTGGAAATACATCTTAGGAGCCTGGGCTTGCCACCAGATGTCCCTTGAGTTATCTGTTTTTCTTTTTGCCATCGACAAAGTGAAGCCAACGAGTGTTGTTGCTGCACCTCTTTTAGCTTCAAAGTCTGCAAGTTCGTTTCCATGGATTCCAGCATGACTAGGTATCCAGCATATCTTAATCTCGCCCACGGAAATATGAGGAAGTCTAGCTCTTGCTTTCCAAAGATTGGTAGTTTCCAAAGCTTCTAAGTAGATTGCTTGGGAGGACAAGACAGGGGTTTTTGAGAGTAGTTTTCTTGACACGCTATAATTATCTACGAAAACCCATAAGTCTTTTGAGAATCGTGTTGATGGGAGAGCAATTGCAGATTTTATTCCCAGGAGTGCAGCATGTGCTTCGGCATCATTTGCTTCGCATAATTTACCCAAAGGAGAAGCACCTGTACATATTTGTCGCCCTAATTGGAAGATTACAAAACCCGCTCCTGCATTTCCATTTGGTAATTTTGATCCGTCACTATAGATAAGAATGTCATTTTTTGGAAGTGTGTTTAAGAAATTATAAAAAATGCTAGCTTCCGACTCAGGCGTCGACATTTCCGTGGAAGAGGGGAAGATAGAATAATTTGGTAGCTCTTCTATCTCCCAGGGAGGGTGAGCAAGAGGATTTATAAATTCTGACGGTGATGTTGTTTCTAGGGATCGCGCAAATCGCGACAATGTTTGATTAATAGATAGCTTTATTGAGCGGCGGCGTAATGGATGGCGGTCATCAAGACGGCGAGTCCGGATAGCACTTCTTCTTACTATATTGTCAAGACATATTTCGGCTGGGTTTAGTCCTGCCTCCCCGAGAAGAGCTTGGGTAGGGGTGGTACGGTATACGGGAATAATCGCCCTAGCAACTGTTGTATAAACTTTACTCAGAGCGTTTAAGTGATTACCAACTCTATTGCTTACTATTTTKKAGTTTTTATTTCTAGTCTTACCTGGCCACCAAGTCTCAGCTGCAAAATGTGCTATAGGCAAGACGCAAGATAATACTGCCTGTCTGAGGAGACGCGGGGGAGCTCCTCTTGTTGTATTGCCTAAACGACGGAGAGCGTTTGCAACGTTTAACGCCTTAGCTGTTGTGAGAATTTCTTATGCATATATTATCAAATTAGCGTAATAGTTAGCGAGCCAGGTCACATGGTATTTCACAATGTTCATGATTGCCGGTGACAAAAGAAAAACCTGCCATGAGCATGGTTAATTAAATATATTTTGTTAAGAATACTGAATTTTTAAAATCTAAACTGTTGGCTTTTAGATCAACTGACATATAAATTTGTCTCCCCTTTGGAGTGCGCCTTTACCCAATCCTTACCACTCGACTCAAAGGCTTCGCACGTAAAATTTAAATCTATAAAAATGACATTTTGGTACTTACATACAGAACTCAGAGGTGGGCGTTCGAGTGGAGGTTAGATCGTTGGCCTAGAACAAAATCTCGTCCTCTGCTCGACTATCGGATACTATATCTCCCTCCCTTGGCTGTGTTTGGTAGGTGGCGTAGAAAAGCGGCCAAGTTAAGCGAGACAGGTGCATTGGCACTTCAGATGCTTCTTTCAGGAGAAAGCAACCAAGAAGATTGGCTGGTTTCGTAAACCAATTAATTGAAATTGACAATATAGAGGTTAACAGCTAAGTAAGGATCTAGCTATAAACTAAATTTTCATCATGCCACACCAGGAGTATGCAAATCTTAGCGTTTCGCCAATTCAACGTAAAAGTATTCTCCGTGAGTATCTGGAGGCAGGCACTCCTTACAACCAAGCCCGTCTCAGTATTGGAAATACTGAAGAGGAAATTTCCAATCCATTCCTTGAGTCGTAGTATGTCAACCAAGGCAACCGACAGGAGCAGCTCTCTCAACTTGATCGAGGAATTCGATGGCATTCCTTCCTCTTCCATAGTCATTTCTTTCATCCAGAATTGATTAAAAAGATCTATGGTCACAATGTAACTTCCGATGCAATCGAATGGCGGGCTGCAAGGACAAAGATCCTAGAGAATACCAAGTCCTATAAGTTTGGGGTCTTGGATGCTATATCTTCTCATATTGATAGGATATATCAACAAGAAGAAAGAAGCCACGTGCGGCAAATTAGAGATCGATGTGAGCTCCAGGAATTATTTAGGAGCTATTATAGCATAAATTAAATTTTATTTTTGCTGGCATTACATGGCTAGATATGTCGATCTTGATAGGAGCAGTGATTTGGGGAAATATTATTGCAGGAGTAAGTTGATGCCATCTATACTAAACTAAATTCTAATTATCGCAAATAGCAATTTATATAAACCTCTGTACCGAGGTCGAATTGTGGAAAGATACTATTGGAACCCCTACAGAAGACAATGTTCGTAGGGAGTTGTTGATGTTCTACGATGAATTGCCAGTAGCACCTATATTCGATAGTGTTATAGAGAGGGAATTCTATCACATTGTTGATCGCGGAAGGAATGAACGAGTAAGAAGACGAAGAGATCCTAGTAACCGTCTTCTAATTGACCGATTTATTTTGTTTGGTGATCCTCCACCAGGCACTAGTTGCCATCTCCCTCAGCCAAGCCCCCCTCCATCTTTTGAAAGGATGTCTCAGCCGGATTCTGAGGTTATTCGTAATGATGACGCATTTAGTCGTGTTGAAGGTCCGCGTGGAGGTGGATTCTGACGAAGTGGTTGGATTGGCCGTGGTACTCATTAAATGTATATCAAAATGATTCGTATAGAAGCAAATAGATATTGTGCTATATTTTTAAATTCTAGCTAATAAAACGTAAAACTTAACAAAATCTAATATTACGGCTTTTATAGTTCAAATTGAAAGATACTTAATGTTGATTTTGGGTCTAAGGAATAATGAGGATGAGGATGAGGATGAAAAAAGTTCAACGTAACAATAAAAACAATGCACCCCAAATGTGGTGTTGTTACGCTAGAGCATGAATAGCGTAAGATAGATTATGACAAACCGTATAAATACTGTTGAAGAAAATATGTTACTTTAGAGATCGGCTTAGCTTGACACATGTCAAATGTCCGTTAGACTGCTCGAAAATTTTCCCCGATCATAGTTAAATATATTAGAAACAATGCAGTTGGCTTATGAAGTACTCAACTTGGCTTTGGAGTCGGTTGACGTTGGCTGTAATTTGTACTATATCAAACTGCCCACGGTATTCGAAGCAATCTATATGTGAGATCGCTTCCGGGGTATACCCCTGAATGCAAGTTCAGGCCTTAGGCTCTAAGCAGAGATTTGCACTATTTCCCCGTACTTTGGCGTAACAGAGATAGATTTCTGAATATATCCAACAACAGCTGGTTTTCATTTGACTGACGGAATACCAAATGCTTAGATTATTTCAATAAAAAGTAAGGTCATTCATAAGAGCAATAATAAATTCCACTCAATAGGTGATGAATAGATGAATCCTTCAACTTATCGCTCACTTCTAACCAGAGACCAAATCCTCCAGGCGAATTTATATTCCACAAGACGATCCAAGTTAATTATTACTGAAAATTTAACAGGTCAAAAATATAAACAACACAGGCACTAAGCGTAGAGAAATGCGCAGAAGCTGAATGTGTCTATTTATCAAGTTGCCTACGCCATTCGGACTCGAAAAAATCAACCCAAAAAACGACCTGGTTCCAAAATTTAAACTCTCAGAGACGCAAGTCGATGAGTTGGAGGAATTTTTTGTTCTCTCGTAGCAGCCGCCAGATGACTTTTCTCTAAATAGCTGCGGATGTCTTTAAGCATTGGGGTGTAAGCGAGTTTGTGATACAAAAGGCCCTCAAGAGAAGAGGACATTCACGCAGTAGAGCTGAGGAAAAGCCTCAGCTAACTGAACGAACTAAAAAGGCTCGGAGAGAGTGGGCTGAAGCTCACCTTGACTGGACGATCGAAGACTGGATGTCCATTGTTTGGACTAATGAAACTTGGGCAACTGATGGCCAATGTTCAAGTACTTTTGTAACACGAACTGTTGGTCTAGTCATTTTTCTATTTTGCTATGTACATGGCTAATCATATTATTAAGTCTGGTGAGAGGTATGATGAGACCTGCGTGGTGGACGCCTTCAGGAAGCGACTTGGCTGGATGTTTTGGGGAAGCTTTGCCGGATTGGAGAAGGGGCCATCATTATTTTGGGAGAAAGAACGGGGATCAATTAATTCCGAGCGGTACTGCCACAASATTCTCCCCCTCATTGATGGCATGGTCCGCTTTAGACCATATGTTTCAGTAATGCAGGATAACGCCCCATCACATGCCTCGGCTTCCACTATGGAGGAATTTCAACAGAGGAACATATTACCTATAAAATGGCCTCCATGCTCTCCGTATCTAAATTCAATAGAATCAGTTTGGAATAGAATGAAGGATTTCATCCATTTCAACTTTCCGGATTTAGATGATCGAAATCAGAGATCATACGATCAGGTACGTGTGGTTGTGAAGGAGGCATGGAATAGTGTGACCTCCGAAAACCTTATGAGTCATATTCGGACCGTCCTAGAAAGATGTCGGGCTGTTAAGGATGCTGGCGGTGGATCTACTAGAATCTAGCTATCTTTAATTGTGTACTTTATTGATGAAAAAATTCGCTTAATATTAAAAGTCAGGCTTAGAACCTATAATAAATATAAAAATAAACTTGTGCTTCGAATTTTTTGGCCAATTTTTGCCATAAAAATTTTAGAGTCATGTATGAATTAGGTTAACCAATTTTATACACCTTAAATCCCTGTCTTAATTCATGCGGTGCTGCTTCGAATACCGTGGGCATAGTGTAGACCTCTTCGGGTGCTATTGACAAATCAAACGATGATGTAAACCTCGCTTAGCATCAATTCATGCATGTGACAATCACTTACTTTCTGAGAACCATTCTATCACCGTTCCAGCACGGTTTTTTTTATTAACCGGTGAAATTTATACAACGGTTGTAGAAAAATCCCTGTCGAAAATAATCTGCAGCTTTGTAAATAGTCGACCGTTTTTCAAGTGTTTATTTTGAGTCAAAATTTAATGACTCTTGAAATCTACCTACTATTYTCGCATGTTWACCTTKARTTTATTTTTAACCGTATTAAAATGGATAAAATCCTTTTAAAGTGAATTTATTTACAGAGTTTGAAATTGTTTACTGTTATTTCTATATAATGGACTCTAGACCGTAATTTTGACCGTTAATAATATTTTCTCGTAATATTACTGACGTAATATATAAATTGTTATAGTCACTTCACCGTAGATCAAGAATTACAGAAAATAAAAATTTAACCCTTTATTTACCGTTAATTTAAATTTTCCATCTCAACTTGGACTTTCAAACACCAAATCTTCCGCTATGGTAATAGCTAGCCTTCTCAATAAATCCTCATGCTCCTATGCACAAACGTAAACTCAGTGTGGTGCGACGGCACAAGACGCGTTCATTGCAGGGCATATAAGTTAAACTCACTTTTCACAACATGCCAATCCCCCTCAATGCCCCTTTCCCTCTTCCCCCTCTTCCCCCTCCCCCACTACAAAGCTCGACTCCAATGGAGACCCTGACAGACATCTTACTGTCATCAACCTCAGCTGCTGCCACTAGAAATGAGGAGGCTACTGTCTTATTCCAGAATATTGCCTGCGTCCTAGATGATGCTTTAAATATGGATCACCCCCCTCTCCATCTTCACAAACCACATAACAACTTTATCGTTGACCTCAACGCCGTAGCACAACGAAACTTTGACTGCCACATAAACGGTACGGAGCGCCCCCCGAAACCATATGCTGCAACCCCGATCAACATCAACCCTCCTACATCTCGCCCCATTGATATTAGTAAGAAAGTTTTAATTGCATCTCCCCATTGTCTGAACTTAAGAAGACTCGATAAAATCCCACCCTTCATCATCAAAAGCTGCCTTTCACTCAAACCCCTCAACAGCGCCTCCCACAAATCCAAAAAGAGCGCAAACTGACTCCAAAAAAAGCTGTGGTAGATAATAGGCTCTTAGTAAGAATCTCCCCAGGACACCCAGCCCTTAAGATGTCTCCGTACGCTATTATGTTACATCTGAACGCATTCCTCAGAGAAAAGCTAGTGTGCGAAGTCCTAGTTACCAAGACGGGATTCGCAATCTGCCCTACATCTATCTCCGCCCAAAATTCTCTTCATGAACGTATGGACGCAATTGAAGGCCACCTTTCAACAGAAGGGACTTGTAAAGTGGAAAAGCCATCGAATCACACAGCATACATGATCTCTAGTGTACCCCGAGTCTACACTGGATATAACGGTACTTCATTAAGAACAATTGAGATAACAGCTGCACTAGTAAAAGAGGCTTTGGGAGATTTCACAAGCATAGAGCCAATAAGCGTTCTACAGTCACAAAATACAACGGAAGAGGAGTACTCCTATGTCTAAAGGTGGGTCGTGCTTTTCCCTGAAGGAGCATCAATTCTTTGTAAAAATCTCCCATTGTTTGGTGTGCGAGCTAACGCCAAAAGACTACAGAAAAGGACTAAAACACCACAATGTGGTAAATGTTTTGGGTGGCATAATGAGCAGACCTGTACGAGAACTGCCCGTTGTAGGATTTGTGGATCTAGCAGTCATATAGAAAAAGACCACACAACATGCGACCCCACAAGACCCCATAAATGCCCTCCTAAATGTTCGAACTGCCATGGGCCTCACCCTGCGGACTCTTTAGAATTCCTGCTACGCCCCAA
>CACM01003936.1:0-10601 GCA_000208805.1 Erysiphe pisi
CAATTACAACATCAGAAGAGGCTAATGAATCATCTACAACTCAACTTTTTACTGACCGCCGTTTTCACAAATCCGGCAATTACAATCCCAAGCCCTCTTCACATAAATTACCCTTAAACCATCACACCAGTCGAGATCCACCTGGCGGTAAGAAATGCTATATTTGTAACCGTCAGGGTTGTTGGTCGCACAACCACCCTGTTTCAGAACAAGAAGAGGCAAGAAAAATTTTCAAGAAAAAACTTTTACAACGGTTTGAGAGAAATGCCGATCAATACATAGCTGAACTGGAAGGCTGTCCTAACAAAGAACTTGAAGAGACCGACCTCGAATTTAAAATGGATGCTTTAATTCTCGAAACAAGCTCACCGGCTGAAGATGAAGATGAACAGTCGAATTTTGATGAATCCTTCATAACGTCGATAGGGTTTATTGAACAACCCCAAGATATTCTATCAAATTTAGCTGATAACTCCTTCATGCATGCCATTACAGGTAAAGATCAAACACTAATTATCGATGAACCCGAAAGTGATCCAGCTGCATTTGTTACATCCGGAAGATACAATGAAAATTGTTTTTATGGCATTGTGATTGATACTGGTGCGTCAAAATACTCTACAGGAGGCCACAAGCAATTTTTGGCGCTAAAGAAATCTTCAAACGCCTATATAGATAAGACTAAAGCTAGATTAGTCAAATTACAGTTCGGTATCGGCTCTAGCACATCAATTGGAACGACGGAATTAGAAACTCCTATAGGAAAAATTGAATTTCATATTGTTCAAGCAGATACACCCTTTCTTCTTTCACTTTTAGACATGGATAGACTTGGAGTCTACTATGACAACCTTCAAAACCTGCTTGTAACACCCAAGGGAAAAATTCCAGTTATTCGGCGTTTTGGGCATGCGTTTTTGCTATGGGGGGAATTTTTAAAATCTTCAATTTCTTCTTCTTTCAATACAAATCCTTGTTTTCTTAATGAAGTTGAGATAAGAAGGCTACACCGCCGGCTCGGTCATCCTTCGGCTCAACGGCTTTATTCTGTACTAAGACAGTCGGGACATAATGATGTGTCAAGAAAATACATAGATTACCTCACCAAGTTCTGCGACCACTGTCAGAAATACCAAGGTGCACCAACCCGCTTTAAGTTCAATCTCAAAGATACCGACCTACAATTCAATCATTCAATACTTATAGACATAATGTATATTGATAATAATCCAGTGTTGCATATCATTGATGAAGCAACCAATTTTCAGGCAGCTAGGTGGCTCAATAATATCTCTGCCAAACATACATGGGATGCCATCCGTGCATGTTGGATTGATACTTACCTTGGACCTCCAGACTGCATAATAACAGATGCCGGTAAAAACTTCGTTAGCAAAGAATTTAATCAGAATGCATCATCATTGGAAATTTCGGTGAAAAGCGTTCCTGTCGAAGCACATTGGTCGATAGGAAAAATAGAGCGCTATCACTCTTGCATTCGTCGAGCTTATAAGATTATATCAGAAGAACTAGCTGGAACCGGAATCGGCAAAGAATTTATGCTCCAGATGGCGGTAAAAGCCATAAACGACACCGCCGGACCTAATGGACTAGTCCCAACTCTTTTAGTTTTTGGAGCTTATCCAAGAATGTCAAATTTAGACCCTCCTATGCCATCCATAATTCGACGGGCTGCTGCGATCAAAAAGGCGATGCTAGAGATAAGTAAATTACGCGCAAAACTAACCGTGAATAGTGCTCTAAACCATCGAAATGGACCAAATACAACAACCCTACACGATCTACCCCTTAATTCTGATGTACTCGTGTGGCGAGAAGGTAATGCTGGCAAAACAGGCATATGGACAGGCCCTTTTAAACTAATCAAAATGAATGGTGAAACTTGCTCAATTGATTTGCCTTCAGGACCAACAGATTTCCGTTCAACTTCAGTAAGACCCTACTACAAAGCAGAAGAAGATATTGAACAACATGACATTCAACAATCAGACAATGTATCGGCGCAACCTGAGGAGATCCTAGGCAATAATGAAATAAATCTCCGAAAAAATGCACCCCGAGATCGCAAGTTACCTCTCAGATACCGTGATGCACCAACCTTGGCTGCATATTTTAAAACTGATATTAATACAGTGCAGCCCTCTTTTGTAATATCCCGACAAAAGGAAATTCAAGGTTTACTTGAAAAAGGTGTCTTTCAATTTGTTCCCTTATCAGATATTCCAGCCGGCACAAGAATTTTTAGTTCGCGATTCGTAGATGAAGTAAAGAATAAAGGAACAGAAAAAGCCTTTGAAAAATCTCGTCTTGTTGTGCAAGCATACAAAGATCAAGGTAAAAACTTCGTGCTAACTCAATCACCTACTATCCAAAGAGTTAGTCAACGTGTTATACTCGCTGTAACCGTAACACTACAACTCAGACTATACGTTCGCGATATATCTCAGGCATACGTGCAATCATCAACAAACCTATGCCGTGATTTCTTTATACGACCAACACCGGAATTAGCCGAGGAGGGTAGCGTATTAAAGGTTATTAACCCTTGTACGGTATACCCGAGGCAGGTAACCATTGGTTCAATACGTACCTAAAACATCATACTAACAATTTGCAACTGGTACAATCTACCTATGACCCTTGCCTTCTATTCAGTAAGAACAATAATAGCGAAGTTTGTATTCTTGGAATTCAGACTGATGATACACTTTTCGGCGCTAATGAGGCTTTTACTACGAAAGAACAGACAGAGTTGAAAAAAGCAGGTTTCATTGCAAAGGAAAGGGAAATGCTTACAACTGAGACAGTGCTCAAATTTAACGGACGAAAAATTCATCTTGAAAATGAAAATTCTATTACCTTAACACAGACGCAGTATTGCAAGACTTTGAGCCCAATAGTTCCGAAACTAGTCGATACGACAAGCCCTAGAAACAAGATCAAAAAGTTACTGACAACTAAAGAGCAATATGTTGCTCAAAGAGCCCGAGGGGCATATATTGCAAGTTTATGTCAGCCTGAAGCTTCCTTCGATCTTTCCTCTGCTGCCCAAAATATCAATCCGAGCGAAGCAGATATCAAATTACTTAATAAAAGAATCAACTGGCAAATTGAGAACGCTTCCAGAGGATTGAAATTCGTCAAACTCAATAAAAACTCATTAAGAGTAATAGTTTTTGCAGATTCATCCTTCGCAAACAACAAAGACCTCTCATCTCAAATTGGTTTTGTAATAGTACTAGCAGACAAGGAGAATCGAGCAAATATTCTCCATTGGTCCTCAATTAAATGCAATAGAATAACTAGAAGCGTCCTCGCTGCTGAACTTTATGCAATGGTACACGGTTTCGACTCTGGAGCAACCATAAAGTCGACACTTGAGAGAATATTTTGTATGCAAATACCCCTTATTGTTTGTACAGACTCTAAATCACTATATGAGTGCTTGGCGAAGCTCGGAACCACCAAAGAAAAAAGATTGATGATAGATCTGATGTGCCTCCGCCAGTCATATGAGAGACGTGAAATTACTCATATATGCTGGATCAAAGGGGAGTGTAACCCTGCAGACGGAATGACGAAATCCAAATGCTCCAATGCACTTAGAGATCTCATAGATACCAACAAAATTAACATCGATAACAACCAATGGGTAGGGAGGGAGGAAAATCATTATGGATAATCCATAATACATATGTATACTATTTTTGTTTTGTTTACTGCCAGTGTTCATTGACCTGATGAATTCATGATATTTATGTATTACTAATACTTTATGACTAATTATGCTGATGATTAATGAGATGCCTATTTGGGAATGGCGTTAAGAAAAAGGAATTATTTATGTATATAATCTACCTTCTTCTGGGAAGAAAGGGACAACCGGGAATTTCACGTTACTATACAATTATTATTACTGCTATAACAAGCTTGTGATATTTAAATCCACCTGAGTATTCCGACAGTTTCTTAAGGAAATCGAAAAAAGGGAATTTAAGAGCAAGCAATTCGAGCAGGTGGGCTAGCTAATGCAATCCAGAGCTTGTTCTACAATTTTCACAAGCATCTGACCAAAACCACTAAAGATGACTCGGAAATTTGAAATTGAAATCATTGAAGTCTTAAGCACACTCAAGAGCTTATAGGTCCTATATATGGCTCCTTAAAAGCTCATTCAAACAGAAGATCTCTCTCGAAATACCAGGGCGTTGCTTAACAAAGAAAGCAAGGCAATTGCACAAGGGAAAAACTGGGGAAGTGCACCTAATACTCGGACCTCGACAATATAATCATCATTTATGTAGGTTTAAAAAGTTAGTGCTAGAAAACAAATCCAGATTTCCCCAAATGATCGCTTCAACTAATGTTGATGCTATCAAATCTCCAATGAGTCAAACAGTTTGGGAACCGTCTACTTTGGCTGAAGGGAGTGCATTAAGAGAATCGAAAGCGGTACCAAATCAAATGATGGAATTAATGTGTAATGTATGGTTCACTTTTGTGTTAAATTTATTTAGTATTGTCGTTAAAACAGAGCACCTGAGTGATGGGTAAATAATTTAGGCGGGCGCGCGGCTATCAGGTGCGCGCGGATAACTAGGTGCCTTAGCTTATAAACTGAAGTTCAAAGTCTAAATTGGCACACGGAACAAAAGGGTCTATCTTTCTGTACTTATGGTAATTCTTGCGTACTATGGATTCGGCATTTATTCCCTCTGAAATCGTGCTTAGGCATCATATTCATCATACATTTGCACTGGAACTTTCGCCATCGATTTTGCGTCTTGGGAAACCGATTCGAAACGTGATACTTGCCACAGTTGTAATATATTGTTTGAGCAACCTTACACGCGCTGTACTGCAAAGTGTCCTGAATAAACCACCACGGAGTTCAAAGGATTGAATTAACTCCATCATCTCTTTTCAAGACTAGCGGACCTAGCTGTCCATATTCTCATGTATATTTATTAGGAAATTAATTTTTTTGCTCTTCTCTTTTTTTGTAGAAACTTTATCCAACCAAGAGAGTGTGAAAGGGGGTTTATCCTTACAATGGGATTATCTACGATATCTTTGTTGATAACAATTTTTTATTTTGTCTTTGCGCGGGCGGTAGTAAACATTGAAGAATTATCTATAGGAAAAAATGGAAAGTACGTATACCTTTTTTATTTTTATTTTTTTTCCCTTCTCTCTCTTACATGTTTACTTATTGCTTATTTATTGCATATTTATTGCTAATATATCATCATTAGGATTCATTCTGTAAATGGTGCTATTGAAAACTTTCACCTGATTGGATTGCCTTATCCTCCAGAAGTATTGTCCGACAAGATAATTCTCACTCCTCCTTCTCTCAAAAACTCACGTGGCGCTTTATGGTCTGATAAAACTTTAAATAATGCTTACTGGAATGTGGAAGTTGATTTCCGTGTGACTGGTCCCGAGCGAGCGGGCGGAAACGTTCAGATCTGGTACGTCAAAAATGGACAGCAAACTGTAGGCCTTTCAAGCATTTATACGGTCGAGAAATTTGATGGTTTAGCCTTGACTATTGACCAGTATGCTGGATCGGTATTTCACACCAATCTAGTCCTAATTATGACTAACCGCCATAGGGAGGATCAATTCGTGGATTCTTGAATGATGGTACCACCAATTATAAATCTCACCACAAGGTCGATAGTCTATCGTTTGGTCACTGTGACTACTCCTATCGCAATTTAGGAAGACCCTCCCGACTCAAATTCTCTCAACTCGATGATGGCCTTCATGTGTCCATTGATGATAAAAAATGCTTTTTTTCGAGTAAAATTTCCCTGCCGCCTGGATACAGCCTTGGCATTACAGCTGCAGGTGCAGAAATACCCGACTCAGTCGAGATATTTCAGGTTGTTACCATGGCTGATGCACTTTCAGCTGAAAAAACTACTAATCAACAAGAGCCATCTCAAAATTCCGAGAATAAGGAGTCAAAAGAATCTACAGAGTCCACTCAACAATCTGACAAATTATCAACCCACACTGAGGAGCAGTCACTAGATATGAACACTCGACTTCAGTCGGTAATGAAACAAATGAATAAGTTTCAACAGACTCTACTTGGTTCTCAGCCTCAATACAATTCGAAACAGGATGAAATTATAAATAAGTTACGAGTGATTGAGGCCAAATTAGATAATTTCGACCTAGCTTCTAATCATATTCTAGAAATCAAGAAAGATTTAGGGCGATTGAAAGAAGATTTTCATAAATCTCTCGAGGAACACATTAAAAGTCTTCGTGGAGATGTCAGGGATACCCACAAATCACTTATGAACACGCATCTCACCTTACATGATGTTGTAAGTGATCGTATAAGCCTTACAACTCTTACTTTTCTGTTTTGGTGTGGACAGGCTATTCTACTGGTGGGATATATTGTACACAAGCGTCGAAGGAAGGATTCAACAAAAAAGTTTTTGTGAAAATAGGTTTACAATATACTGGTATATTCCACATCGTTTTCAAACGGGTGAATAAAAATAATTAGATTTATAATTTTCCTTTTGAAAAGGAGTAGAATAATGCCTTGAATAATGCTCTCAAATCACTATTACTAATGAACCTCTAATCCAAACCCTTTTTGTTAGCGGCATAAAATCTTTTTTCCTTTCTCGCAAAGCAGCAATTAAAATAAAACCACTTTCTCACTAAATATAAATATTAAAAAATATGTTAAATTAAATATGGATATTGAATATGGATAATCTAAACCTATTGGCAAGAATGTATTTTCTTTTCACACTAGTACTCATAAAAATATCGCCATACGCCATGCTCTCCACCAGATATACTCTACACCGTATCAATAATCAACCGAAATAATATTGTTTAAAATTAAAACTCAAAATAATTCCATTATTTTAGTAAGGCGGCTTTGTGATATAGCTAGGTTCTCTTTCTGAACCAATATCTATTTTTTTCAGGAAGTTTTCAAAGGCTACTGATGATTCCTTTGAAAATAGTTGAATTTGAGAGCTAGTTACTTTTTTCTCACTTCTTGGCTTATCTTCAAAAGCGAGGTCAGATTCAGCCGCAAGCTCATCTTTGTATAACCTAGGTATTGAGGGAATGGGAGGAACTTTATCTATTTCTTTCGAATTAGATAGGAAGCTAAATCTTTCGTCATCTAAGACTGGATTTGACGAGAGAGGTGCATTATATCGAGACTCGTCATCGTGAGACTTAGATCGAACTAATTTATTTGATTCTCGGTCAGACGCAGAGAATTCCGGCTGCGATAAATTCGACTGGCTGGGATTGAATGAAATTTCCGAGGTAGTATATGCATAGCTGAGCATACTCTCACTGCTTGCATCACTTGGAGTCACATTCCCTGTGGTTCTACCACGAGATATTTTCCGTTCTTGCCCAGAGAGAACTCTCTTTAAATACTCAACTCGCGTGATAGAATTTCGCCTTGACTCTCTGGTAATTGATGGAGATAGCTCGCTTGTTCTTCTAGTTTTTTTGAGGGATGCCAATCCAATATTTGGTCCGTTATTAGAGCTTGATCGGCTTCCACTCTTAAATCCACGATGTAGTTGATTATAGGCTGGTGGTGAATATGACCGGTCATTTCCACTAATTGAAAGATAATTCCGGTGTCGAAGTGTACTTGTGCCGGTTCTAGAGCCACTGAGGGATTCTGGCTTAATACTTTGCTGGGCAGCTACAGTTTCTGTACTCCACTCTGAAATTAACTGCTCTTTTAAATCCTCGGGTATTTCAAATTCCAGATGAGGTTTTGATGAGTCTAAAATTGGCTGGGTGCAAGTACGAGATGGAGAGATTGAGGAATTTGTTCCCTGTGCCAATAAGCCCTCAATGTACGATGAGAATATCGATTCGACCATTTGAGAACGTCTTGTAAATGGCTTGAGTGAATCAGAATGAATATTTTCAAGACAGAGTGTTTGTGATGGGTCTTGTTGATCAGATGTACGTAGTTGATCTAGACAGGGGGGTGGAAACCTTATTTTATTTAACCATAACTGATTCTTCTGACGTCGGTGTATTTCATGTTGTATTTCAATATCAACGGGTGTTGAATTAAGCTTAAATTTTTCGCACAAAATCCAAAAGTATCCATAACATAAACTGCTAATATGAATCCTGGAGAGTGGTGTTATCTGCTCAGATATATCTTCTTGAAGACGAAACATCATGGGAAGTCCGTGCCTAACAGCATTTATTCCCAAATTATCAACAAGTCCATGTAGGATAATATGTAACATTATGATTTCTTCTTCCTTTTCAGAGTATTTTAAAGCATTTTCGTAAATAGTAAGGTGGAGTAGGTCCAAGAATGCGCTTTGGGGTTGTCGCTTTGTGGTTGCTTTTTCTCTAGGCCATGTATTTGATATAGATCGCTTGTTAGAGTGTATATTAGTGTCAAGTTTTATCGTCCAAGGGGATACTGTGGACTTGCTATCAGACATTCGAGGAGAAAATTCTGATATCTCATACTTCATCCAAGTTAGTAAAGCTGCCACATATTCTTTTCGAACACGATTATCATTGTCACGAAGAAGCCAATGTGTTCCTTCCCAAACTTTAGTTGAGACATAATTTCTTGCGAGATTTCCTGTAACAGACAAGCTTTTTCGGAGACTGGCTGTTAGTAGAATAGATCCAATGGCCTTTAAAACACTAATTTTAGCATTGGTGAACAAAAAAAGTCCTTCTGGATTTACTTCCTCGGTGTCACCAGTAGGATTAGATGTAGACGTTACAAAAGCTGAGGTTTCTATAGCTGACCCTAAGGGTTGCATACCAGTACTAGAACTTGATTTAATGCGACAAATTAATGCCGAAACCATATCTGATATTTGGTCTGCATAATAAATATGTGTGGCTAAGTTACCGATACATTCCTGTAATTTTTCTAGTAATTTCTTCCTCAAAATAGGTCTTGGAAGAGCTTCTATGTGAACTATTGTGGAATTTTTGAGCGGCCATTGGCTATCTCTAGTAGTACTGACTTCACATATAGTATTTGCTTCTTGACTTGGGGGCCTACTGGATTGAAGGATACGTAATAGGTGTTGAACCAGTCCTATTAAGACATCTAATACACTGAGGCCTATTAGATTAATATCAGACTTGAGTAGAGAGTCTATCATAGTAGCGTAGAGCAATTGTTTTTGAAAATCATCAATATCAATTGACCTATTGACCAATATATCCAAGGTCGTTACTAGAATAGTATAGCGATCCTGAACTGGCGCCCATCGTGAGATCATTTGAAAAACCTGGATTGCACGAGACTCTATAGGTAGTGAGTTTTCTTTCTGCCTTGTACTACATTCTCCAATATATTTTAGAGTAGCTAGTGTAGCAACGTGCATTTGAGCTTTATTATTTACTGCAAAGATCAACCTAAGACATTCTAGAGAGAGGACCGTATTATCTTCTTCTGCTACTTTATCTGCGTCGGCAGTAGTTCCAGAAAGAGCAGCTTTAGAGCTTGACGAAGTTTCAACGGTGTGTATCGTAGCTACACTTGCCCTTCGGCGTGAGAAACTTTTTGATCTAAATTGCACCTCAACTTTAGTCTTTTGCTCAAGCAAGTTAATATAATCAGAGTTTTCAGACCATATGTTGTCCAGTAGTATTGGTACTATCAAATTTAAGAGTCTACCAGCAATTGAAGCTAGTACTTCAGACGAAAAAACGCTTTTGATCGCTTGGAGTCCTAGGTTTTTCCACTTCAGAGCTACAGGTGTGCTTGAGGTAAGATTTGTTATAGATGGATTTTCTGAGGCGAGTGAGGCATATTTGCTTACAATGTCTTCATATTGGCAGAGATACTCTTGATCGGCAGAAAGTGACGCCTCATCGTGATTTTGACAGAAAGACTCGAAAGTTGAAAGTGAAGACTCTACCATAGTAATATCATGAGCACTGATTATAATGTTAAGAAGCTTAAGAACGTGTGTCGCGTATAATGGCAGGTCTCTTGGTGCCTTTTCTATGAGGCCAGTCACAATTTGGAGAGTAACCTGCACATTTCTCATCCGAGGTCAGCGATACTCTTAGTTTGTGTTCATTTTTTCATTCATACCCTATTCTAGCTCTCCATACATCACTTGCAGTTTTTTTTCCAAGAAAGCGCCAACTTTCTGGACCTTGCTTCGCCGTGTGGTTGCATAATAAAGGAGATAACTCAATTCACTTGAGTTCGGCTTGACATCAACTGCACCTTTAACTGTTCTCGGATAGCAATTGAGTATGAGGACTTGATGTTTTGGACGACACTTTTGTCGAATGGCATGCATTGGTCACGACGGCAGCGTCGGGAGATCTACTTGGTGCTGACTAAATTTTTTTGTGACATATATATGGCTTATAGGAAAAACCCCACCATCGGTCATACGAAACCAGAAAGACGTTCACATCTGAGTTGTTGGCTTACCTATTTAGGTGATATTTATTAGCTTGGTCGAATTAGATGCAAGCTTGGGGCTGAGGGAGGGGTTGCTCGTTCCTTAATTTCCTGAAGAAACACAATACCTACAGGCGGATGAGGTCCCTTT
>CACM01003909.1:0-10336 GCA_000208805.1 Erysiphe pisi
AGTGCTGAGTTATCAAAACTTCAGTATCTATGGATGCTTTTTTTTTTTTCGTAGGCTGCTGATCATAATGTGTAGGAACTTCAATGGAATTGCTACTCAATTTCTAATTGGGTGTTTTGTGGTGTATTAGATTCTGTAGCTTGGATGCGCATATGTTCTGTCGCAATTGGAAACTCATCATCGTCAGAATCCGAGTTATCAACTTCGAGAAGGTTCATATCAGGAATCACAGGGGACAATTGTTGATTATTGAAACTTGTCTCATCAAAATAAATAGATTGAACTTCGCAAAGTTGTTTTTTTTGTGGATTCCAAACATAATTTATTTTACACGTACTTTTTTTGTAACTAACAAAGATTCCTCTCCATTTCTTATCCAATTTTCCTCTATTTATTTTAGGTATGTGGACATGCGCATTACACCCCCAAAGTCTGTAATGATTGATTTCTGGCATAAATCCATACCAGGCTACCGAGGGGTGGTATCTTTTCTTCCAATTAGCTGTCAATTCTTTAACATAAATTACTGCTCTAAAGGAGAGCTCCCAGAAATCTGGATCTAGACGACCTCGAAATCGCATTGCATTTCCTTTTTCTACAACGGTACAATTAGCTCGCTCCGCAATTCCGTAAGTTTCCGGACGATAGCTCATTGTTGGTTTAAGAATTATGCCATAATTTAAGTTCTTTATTTAGGAAATCAGTTCCTCTATAAAAACAAGTAGCTTGGAGCCGTTTATTTTCTCCATGAGTACTTCGGTCATTTCCTACTTATGTGCACCATCTTTTAATACATTGGGCCAATAGTGTTTTATTACGGCAAAAAACTGACCATTTGAACTTTTTAAACTGATCCGTAATTGTAAGCATACATTTAATACCTTTCCACACTCGTGGTGAATTTTGACTCAAAGCTATCGTTAGGGTCAAATTCCTTGAGAATTTTATGCAGATAGTACTCTATAAATAGAATGTCTCTCCTAATTACATCAATCACGTATTTAGTAAGATTTGATGGCCATTGTATTGTCATCTCTTCAGGTTATCTTGAATAAAACTTCACTTTAAACGCTCAAAGATAGAAGTGTTGAAGACGTCGAGGAATGGGGAGTTTCAGCAAATTTTAGGTACTAGTTTTGAGAATTTTATTAGATATTGTCTAAAAGGTAAGAATAATTAAACAAAGTCGTATGATTTCTAAGAGCTATAAGCTTGCGACTAATTTTACACAATCTTATCCCAACTAAGAGGCTAATAGACATTGACAACCAGCTAAATAAATCAAGCTAGGCCATCCCCTTAATGCTAGTGCCTGTATTTCACGTATTATTATTGCGGCTCGTCAGCCGATGCCGATCTTGGTGATAACCATAACGAGAAGGCCCAAAAATCGTTACATACGTCCGTTATAATTGTAGCTGAGATATGGCTATGATCGCTTAGAAATCGGTCTCATGAGTATCTTTCCTAGAGCAGAACAAAGATGCAACAGCTCTCACTTTGTGAAATATTTATTTCTTTTAACCCATTTGTAAGAGCCACATTTCTCGAGTAGATTATAAATTTAAAATCAATCACAAAATCCCTTGCTCTTTGCCATGCCTTTTCGATACTCCTTGAGAATGGCCAACGCAATTCTAAGTTCGTTTAAGATTATTTGCGGTGGAAATTGAGAAAAATCTATAGCTTCATGCCTGTCATTTCCGCTACTTTCAAGCTTTGTCTGACACTCAAATCAAGCATGATCTCTTCGCTTCCACCAGGAATCGCATATGCTCGAACATCTCGATATAGACGCTCTACTTTTCCTCCCTGACCTCCGCGGGAGTAACTCAAGCCACCGAAAATTTGGCTCGCTTCTCTTGCACAGAATTCGAATGTAATGGTACATTGTGCCTTAAGACCAGCGATAGGACCACCAAGGCGTAAAGTTGCCACATAATTTGGTAAACGTGTCGATTGTGCGACTATAGCTTCAAGCCAAGCATGAGAGGCTTCGATTTGGCGTATCATGTGCGCAAGCTTAAGCCGAATTACGGGATGCTTAATAAGAGGCTTTCCAAATGTACGCCGCTTATAGGCGTATTTTACAGCCTCTTCGTAGCAGATACGAGAAAAGCGTAAGCATTGAACTATAATTCCCATACGTTCGTGATTGAAATTTGACATAATCACTGTTAGCCTATTAGCAAAGTTTTGTATGTAAATGGAGGATATTACCTTTGAAGCCCTCATTTTCTTCCCCTATCAAGTTTCCTACGGGAACCTTCACGTCTTCAAAGCTAACGAAAGCCGTTCCACTGCTTAAAACACCTTGACATTCCATTTTACGTGTTGTAATACCACCAAATTTTCGCTCAATAAGTAGGACGCTAATACCGTTCATTCCACTTTCTTTAGTTCCAGTTCTAACAGCAGTAGTAAAGTATTCAGACCATAATCCATTTGTAATCCATTTCTTCTCGCCATTAACGATATAATGACTTCCATCTTCACTTAGTTTAGCCTCACAGCTAATGCTAGCAACGTCGGAGCCTGCATCTGGTTCCGTTATTGCCAGACAGATCCGTTCATCGCCATTCAATATGCCAGGTAGAACTCTCTGCTTCAATACCTCACTTGCAAACATTGCCACTGGTGGACATCCGATACCAAGACCACCAACTATATTCCATAAGACTCCTCCTGAGCCAGCACGACTCAATTCATCTGTAAGTACTAATTCATGAAAACTATCCCATTTCGTAAATGAGACTGATGCGATCGAATGATTCGCATACTGAGAGCATTTAAGAGTACCCATAAGACCTGCTAGATATCCTCTTGTCCCCATTTCTTTGTAGACTTCTTCAGGAACCTTTCGTGCATCTTCCCATTCTTCTACAAAGGGCTCGAGTTTTTTTGAAACCCATTCTCGAAGCTCTTCACGTAACGCAGCATGGGAGGCATTGTAGTGGGGAGAATAAAACTGGCATTACGTTAATAAATATTTTTTGTAACCTCTTTCGAAAAGTTCAATTTTGTTGTTACATACCCCATGATACCAACTAGGATCTGCAAACGGAATCATATTCCCAAAGGGCTCTAAGCTTTCATCTGTTTCCTCACCTTGTATTTCAACTGGCACATTCTCCTGGGGTATTGGTGCCACATCACGGCTCTCTGTAGATGGTTCTAATTCTTTCATTGCTTTTGAGTCTAAGACACCAACTAGGAGCTGCTCTTTGTATTTTCTTAGTACGCTCTCATTGTGATACTTCCAGAATTGTTTGCTAGCATCCTTTCCCGCTACACGTGATAGGATCTTTTTTCCACCTAATTAATGACAGATTAGCATATCTCATATTTTCAAGAATATTGAGTCTCGCCTGGGTGATCTTCCTGAAATTCGGTAAGGTCGTAGACATTCTCATCAATGATGACGTAGATGTCGGATGACTTATTATGTGTTGCAACATCGGCGATAGAAAGACGTTGAATATTCATCTTGAAATTTATACTTTAGGCACCGTCAAGTATCAGGCATAAGACTGTAGGAATGAATAGTGAAGGTGTAGATTAAATAAAACATAGGATGGATATGGACATCTGTATATGTATAGCGGAAAAGGCCTATTATTGGCATATAAAGCCCAGAGCCTAAGGAAGTCATGATTCACTGTGGGGGGTAAAAGGGTCGGATGAGCAGAGATTCATATGAATATCAATTTCACATGTGTCTACATAAAATAATCTGTCGCGTTCCAACGCGTTTATGCCAGGGTTTGTCCAGCGGAGGTGGCCACGCTGACTCTTAAATTTTATACTGAACGCAATATACCCATGATCCCGAAGTCTCAGGTTAAGATTTAAACCTCGTTTTGATTTCCAGAAGGATACATTTGCCAAGATGAAGGAATCAACATGGATTAATGTCACATCCGTCCGTGCTCGTGTGCGCTTTGCTTGCCAGATTTGGGACAGATGAAAATCTAAATCACGTGACGAAGATCACCAGACCCATAGAGCACAGAAAGCCGATAATCGTAGTTGTCATCTTCCACATATGTCCAAAAGATGGATTGAGAATAGTCAGTAGTTCAATCGACATAACCACCGCAGACAGTGCATACCTACCTCGGCCCAAAGTAAGAGAGCGTTAAACGCTTAGAATTTTTTTAATTCCACAGCTCAATCTATTTAAGATCATGAGACTCGTCCATCCAGCAAACTATCTGGGCATGGTCTCAATCTCAACGTTAAAGCATGAGCATGCTTAGGACTCCCAACTGAATCTCTGGCCCCTCACCATGACTAATCAGATCAGTCATACAACAAACTAAGACTTGTTCCAGCGAATAGATTCCTGAAGACTCTTGTTGGAATATAAAGTCCACGATGTCTAAGCAAGACCAGTTCGATATTTGACTTGCTCAACTCATGAATGAATGAGCCCATTTTACTTAAAATCAACATAGCTGTCGGCAAATATCGGGCACAAGTCCATATCCTGACTCAGTTAGATATGGATATAATAGATTCACAATGTACGGCCCATCATCTCTATTAGCTATGATAAATGATTAATGTTTCCATGGTGGCTTTCTGTCGTTCATCCAGTCCTTTGAGTGTAGCTCCGACCAGAGCTACTCGAAGTATGTTCTGGATTGCGTGACCAGGCACGTCCAGTCTATACGTTAGTTGATGAATTCCAGCTTGGAGTTAGACCGCAGATTGTGGCACAGGCTGGTGATACAACTCAAAATATTTTAACAGAGTATTGACTAGAACACTACATGTTTCTCGGCTAATTTCAAACAACAACCACGCTCACTCTTCCACACGAAGGCTGAGATCAAAACGTTTTTGTCTATACCACCAAGTGGCAGCATTATTAAGTTTGAAAACTTGAAATTTAAACCTTATGTTGGAGTCATTGCTAAGATCTCGAGAAATCTTTAGTTATCCTTCCTGAAAGAGACAATTTGGCCAAATACTGCAGTGAGAACGGGCTATCCTTGAATATAATGGATAAAGGACCCATAATAGTAAACATTTTTTTAATGGAAATTTTTTTTTCATACGCTCTAATTGATCATGCTTGCCAAAGCTACATCGCAATTAGTGAATACAAGTATTCACAGAGTTGAGCCCGCCCTTGATTCTCAGTCCAAAGAGAGATTTTCAAGGAGCTTCTGAAGCTATGACAATGACCCTCATACACGTGGTGATACACGCAAATATAGAAATCCAGAGACTGGTGCAAATGACTTATTTCTATCTAGTTCCCATACTCCAACATCCCTTATTCATAGAAAAATCACGGATGATTCGCAACAAAGCACATCGTATCCAATATTCCATCTTAAAATTGCAAGACGTGAGAAGTGGATAACAGATTTACCCACATTAGAGACTGAAAATATTGTCACTGTATTACGGCAAATAAAGATGGCCAAGTTAATAGAATACAACCAACTCTTGGATATGTTAAAAGAAGCAGTAGAGCATAGTGGAAGTACCCATTCTCCCTTATTCCATTGGTGGAGGGTATTAAGCCCGTCTCGTGGTGGACGTATACCACCCACAATGCCTCTCTTTTGTAGTTAATAATTTTCCTACACAAGTTAAATAGATGCTGGCCATTATTCGTTGCTTAGAACAATGGGCTGCTGAGCTACAAAGCCTCTATAAATTCTATGTTTTGAGACAGATCACAGATAGAAATTTGCAATATTTTAGGACTGGACAGAAACTCCATGTAACAAAACCCAAGAACTCTACGCAAACTGATAAGCTCGGCTCTAGATTCGTATAAAAAAGTGACAAAGTTTGGGTTAGCTACGTGTATTATGTAAGCTAGAGACCAACCCAAATTTGATTGGATGGGAGATAAATTTATAGTAAGTAAAGTTGTAGGCTCCCACTACGTTGAATATGCCGGACTAATGAGAGAAATTTCTCCAATATCCCATGTTGACAAACTCCAGCGAGTGGTTGAGGACCCTCAACAAAGTCAAGATCTCCATGACGAATAGCCCCCCTCCAATTACAATTGTCGAGGGATCAGATGAACAATTTGTCAAAGAGTTACTTTGATTGCGCGGAATAGAAAAAGATCTAGAGGAAAAACGACCCGTAATTCTGGTAAGACGCAGATCAATATAGGAGCCTTTCAGAGACCTAGATGACTCCAAGAGATGCCTTAGTTTGAACAGAAATATGGCGATATTATAGGTGATGATGGGCGGCCACTTGATGACTGGTATTATCTAAAATAAAAAAAATTACCAGCCGATAGTAAGAAGGGAAGACAGTACCATGGCGTTCACACACCAGAAAGTTAGCCTGGCTCAAGCCGAATCCGGCAACTTCAATGAGTATCATTGAAAACTATACTCTTTACATTAGAACTTCTATAAGTCCAAGTACCGTCCTACCCCATGTCGGCCAACGTGCATTAGTTCCATTATTTTGGTTAGCTTGTATAAGATCGTCCAGCCAATAGAAAGTCTCACAAGCCTGCTATATAAATGTCAAAGAGTATTTTTATGAAAAATGTCTATTCCATTAACGCTTTACCCGATTGAGAATCAACACATTTGTGACTTTTTGGTTGTTGTTTAATTCTGTACTAGCCCCAGGAGGGTTTTTATTCACAGGCACTTAGATAAACTGTTTAAATTATTTTGGAAAAATGTGCTTCATGTATTATGCGTCTATTTATATACATATAAATGTATTCGAACTCCCACGTCGCATAGAGATAAAAGCGCTGGTCGACGAGGGGTCAGGTCGAAATTCATTTCGGATTTTCAAATTCAAATTGAGATGTCACTTGCGTTGATTCTCAATCGGTTAAAGCGTTGATAGATAATGGAGATAATTGGTGGGACTAGGGTGGTTGATCAGCTGAGCTTATATAGCCACATCCTTTAGATTCTAAAATATTCTTTAAATGTGGAGAGCGTAGTTCATATTAGGCTAGCAGCTAAAACTAATGCACGTTGGCAGGACGGACAGCAGGCAGATACTTGGACCTACTCTCCTGACCCTTACTAGGTGTAACAATCTTTAATTTTCACCTAGCAGTTTGGCCTAATAACAAGGATTAAAGCTGCGCTAGCTAGGGGTATACAGATCTGTACAGTGACATTTATGTGCTGAAATTATCCTTCTTATGTACGATTATTTTCATAACTTTTTTTTTTTTTCCTACATCCGAGGGTCTTGCCAGACATGAATTTGGTAAGAAGATTCAACAAGTCAAAAACGTTCTATTTTGACGCTAGAAAAATCTTTTAACTTTCGAAAAATTCCGTCAACTAATGCAGAATTTTTCGGATCCAAACAACAAGTTTTTGACAGGCTAAAAGTCGCACCCATAGCCGGGTGACGAAAAACCTCTTCGACATTTGATTCCGGAGCAAAATGACTATTACTTTTTTTTTAAAAAAAAAAAATACTGTTCGTGATTTCAGTCATTTCCCTTAACACTAGAGATATGTTCAATTAATTTTCCCTTGAGTGTTAGCTCTAAAGTAAGGAGACTGTATCATGTATATAAGGACATGGATGGCCTTGGATAGCTTCCTCACCTTTAGTTTTTGGTCAATAAGACACCCATAAGCCTACCTTTGTTATATAACATTTAATTATTCGTTACAACCTTAATCCTCCCTAGTCACCTGTTTCACCTTAAAGAATGCTACACACCTAGTCACGCGTTACTGCAACGGCCTCCCAACTGACATTGTGTTTTGGAGTATTGCATCCTCTTGAGCCGATTATTAAGTGATAAAGCTTGACATAAATTATTTGTTTTAATGCCAGATGAAAGACTCGTCTACATAGGCTTGATATTCCCACAATAAACCAACCTTTTTACTGCAGACAAATTGAGCGCATCGTGCTTAGCTGAGTCGATTGTCCCATATTCCTTTTCCCCTTAACGTTCCTAATGCTTTCCATCCGTTCTGTATGATTCCGTGAAACATCCAAGCTGGAAATTTCCCATACTTGGGAGTTAGGCACTCGGGACGAGATCGGTCCAAAAGTATTTCCTGTCTGTCGCCCTCTACAAAAACCGTTACTGACCTCCGGCTATTTGCTCCTCCATGAACCCAAACTTCGTCAGAAAAAACTTGTTCAGATAGTCTCTGAGGAGACTAATAAAAAGCACTCGTTGCAAACTCCAGACACCTTTACCTATGCTCCGGTCTATCTGAAAATCACTTCTTCACTTCTCTGTCCATATTCTTGCGATCTGAACGCAGTTCAATTTGCTTTCTTCCCGAAATGGTTAAGATGCAATTCAGGGACGAGATGAGGAATAATTCGATAGGCTGCGTGCCGATATTGTGGATTACTATGCAGCCAACTCACCGGTTCCTATGCTTTGACCTTTTGCCTCTATTAGTAATCGAGGCCCGTGTCCGAAACTAGGTAATTTCAATAACCGTTAAGCGGTATTCTTTTGACTGCGAGCCAGCCCTGATTAGTGCGTTTAGACTTTGCACAGGGCTTATCCTTGGCGTAGGTACGATGCGTTATTGTTGAGTTATTGTTAGATGTATGCACAGAAACATCCGCATTCGAACATTTTGTGACCTACTGTAACAAGGGCGTGGTTCTTCATCATTTGACCCTCTTAAAGGAGTAATTAAGTGTAGATCTCTAGCCGGTACAAGTTAGCGTTATATCAAGTGATTTTTACCTGAAAAGGATTTTTAGATATTTCCATCGTGACAACAACCAATCATATAACAAACCGGCATAGTATCGCTTTAACTTGATGATCTCATTCAAGATAACCTCCCTCATGGAATGCTATATTTATGTCTGAATTATACTCAACAAGGAAGGTTGGACTATACCCTGACATATCTAGCTTATTACGTGACTTCATAAGTAAGGCTTAGTTGGGCTCGGCATATATTAGCTCAGCGGCTCTTGGGTGGGCATCCAGCGTCTCAGAATTCAATTTAGCGCTACTCCTTCCTCAAATTCTTACACACAGGAATTCAAAGTACGCAGTTTATTAAGTTATGGCCCTTACTATACAAAAATGATCAAATTTGATGGCAACATATGATTTCAAACCAAAATATTTTGGTTGTCATATTTAAGATTCGTGTAATTGCTGTCCCACACTCTAGTGCGGGGTTATGACGAACCGAATAAAAACCCTTTCAAGTGACTAAAGACGACGGCTCCATAACATATCCAACTTAAACATCACTTAACTCAGATAGCTCAGGTAAGAGAGAATGAAGATTATGTTATTGTAAATTGATAAAAATATTGTAATATCGATAGACCACTTTCCTAATAAAACTAAATTTCATAAGKCAGATGAAACCAAAATTTACAGGCATTATATAGTCTGTATCACGAAGAAGATTTTTATTGTGCGTTCCAGGCTGTGCTATTTAATTCTCCATTCATCGAATAATCGATTACATACAACGGCGCGAAATCTTATTCTGTCAATATCTACCAAGTGATAAATTTAATATCCGCTGCTATTTAACTATGTCTTTTTCTTACATTCACACCAAAACCGCGATATTTGGAGAAATAAGAGTGGAAAAGTGCCTGAGATTCGGTGTCTCATGTGAGATAATTGCATTAACCAACAGGATATTATAAAATGAATGACCCGGAATAACTTAGCTCTAGACTCTCCGATCTAAATATAAAGCCTGCAGAATAAATGATACGAATCATGTCGACTTATTCTGTGCCGAAAGCTTTGCGCAAGTCCTTTTAGAAGGAAACCCAACCACTGGACTTGTATATATTTTATGAGCTAATCAAAATTGGAACATTTTTTAGTAATGAATTCAAAACTAGACAACAGATTCAAATACATAATCATCAAAACCATACAAAAGAACGAATAGAACGAATACATTTGAACAGCATTCGGTCTCTGATTAAGTAATTTGCAGAGTTAAGGGTCTAATGTAAAGTTCGCGCCAAGCATGCTGACAACTCTAATTTACTATTGGCTGAATAAACCCAGATCGTGTTATCTTTATGCCAATTATCTAAGATCTAAAAACCCCACCACCACTGTGCTCAAATAAAATCACTACTGAACACCGTAGCCAGTGATTGGAATTAGAACCAAATTTTTTTTTTTCAGTAGACAAAGGGTCCATATCTATTGAGCTCACATGCCTTATTCCGCCGGATATCAGTCTCGGTGATGCCATTGACATGGCAGAATCTGCTGAGTGGCAGCAGATTAAAGAATCAGTCAATAATAAGATGGGGCGTTTTAGGAATATGCACCGTGTGGTTTGTCGCCACTAATGCCATGAGTACTGAGAAGATTTCTAAACTCAGGCAA
>CACM01003879.1:0-13505 GCA_000208805.1 Erysiphe pisi
CTCCACACATAACAACAGCTCACAGTGATTCGCCTCGTACAATCCATACCACGATCGTCACCATATCTCTAGCTAATTAATAGCAACGCTAATTTCATAAAAATCGCCGACCGATTTTGGAGATTTCAATCAAAGAAGGGCTTGTCACTCCAGGCATTTCTAAAAGAGTTTAAACGCGCTTTTGTAGATCTTAGAGAAAATCCTTCAGTCACACATTAAGTAATATATCAAATAAAATGAAGCAGAAAATAACCTTGATTAACTTGGCGGATGATTATGTAAATCATGTTCTGGCTCCGGTTGCTACCAAACTCCGAGAGCCTAAGATTAATTAATACCTGAGGCAGCATATTTCATTGTCTATTTGTTTAATTACTTTTCTGTAACAAGACTTAAGAACACCTCCTTCCTGCACTCCAACTGATCCGTTCCCCTACCCCCTATATCTCATCATCATCATCATCAAAACTTCCAATTCGACCTCTTTCAACGCTCATAGCTAATACAATTTTGGTCTAAACGATTTTCAATGAAATTTTATCATATCGCATTAGAGTTAGATATTATACATCTAATTTTCAGAAGTTTTGAGCAAGATGACAATTTAACCCCCATGACTAAAACTGACTTTTCATTGGCGGGTYAGATATTCGCCGGCGACACTGGCTCCTCGGTGTCCGAGGAGAGCTGGCCAGGCTCTAGACGTCCCGTAATAATCTACTTAATAAAATTCATCATGACGTCACTGATCGTCGCAATATTAATAATAATGGGCTAGCCTTCATAAATTTTATGCTCGTTAGATATTGGATAAAAAAATTTCGTACACGTCCATGTGGTACCATCTCTTTATGCAATCGTATTAAATAGACGTGGTCTCTAGATTCCAACGCTTCCTAATCTACCATTTCATCGTTATCTTTAGAAAAGATCTAACTCTACTAAAATACCAAAAATTTTTATCATAAAAAGGGCACGTCAACCTCAGTAATGCGGCTCTCTTTTCTTTCACACCGATATACTGGAAATGATGCTACAAGTTCAAAAATATGATAACCCAAATTATACTTGAACTTGAACAAATCCAATTCATTCGATTTTGATCAAGTTTAATGTTTCCATAGGACATTTAATCTACCCTTGATTGTGTATGAAATTCTTGTTTGAACTGAAGTATTACCTCACTACATGCAGCACATCTGTTCAATCGGAGACAAATTTGTATTTTAGTATTTATATAAGTTTAAACTAGTCTTAATTGTGTCCTTTTCATAAAATCATTTARAGCATTACAAAAYCACATAAGGGTATCATTAAAGCAACTAAAGCTCTATAGAATTTCCAATATTCAGAAATAAGTAAACCCTTTAGTACGGACTGATTGAAATAATTTAAGCAGGAGTAATCTACTAAATCTGGTTAAATAATTCTAACTCTGAATAGGGGGCTTATGGCCAAAATTATTCAAAGAATTTATAGTACATTGTAGCAGAACTTTTTTGGGAGACCATGTGTGCGGCATGGTTTATTGATTGTGGAGCTACTTAAGATCATCGTGAAGTCTCAGTGGCCCTGACATAATATTCTTAAATTTCTCCATGGATTTTTTGTTATCATGAGCGTCCTGTTTATCGAATTGCTCCATTAACCATTCTAGCTTTTCTTTTCAGCTCCGGGAGGCTTGATGATATTGGAATTTCATCTTCTAGAGGCAAGATGGCTATCCTTACGAGACTCTTGAGAAGATTCACATTTATCAGGATCCGATAGTAAGCCTGAGACTGAATCTTTGATGGTATTGGTAGAAACACTATTTTTTGACTTCTCAAATCCCGGTAGTAGTGTGAGCTGTTGATGAACCCAGAATGGACAGGATCTCCGACGACGAATTTCACCAAAAAACTCGATAGGATCTTGTATGTCATCGAATAAATTAACGATGTGCTTACACAAAAAGAGTCGGCTTAGCAAAAACGACACACATGCACAAGTCCATTTAGCTACACTTGTATGGTGCTTACGTAGCCTTTATGGGTTAGTCTCTCGATTCTTAAGTTCTTTCCAATTCCGCTTGAAGGCCTTTCGCCAGCTGGCAACAGCCCTTCTTTGATCACCGCTATGAATAGCCATCATTCGATCGAGCCCTTGCGGAATCGATCGAGATGTCAGAATCCAAATCACCATGTCGATTCGTGGACGGTTGAAGCGGTGGAGGAAGTCGTACTTTATTCTCTGCCAATGCGATTCAAAGATCATCGTCATCTTCAAAACAGGAATCTCGTCAGAATGATAGGATCGAACCCACAATATCCACTGATCTGACTTGTACCAATTCACAATAAATACGCCCAAAGCCTGAAGTAGTTTTCTGCGCGGCACTGGGAATACAGCTCGCTGGCACATTCACGATATATAACCTTTGGTGCTCGAGAAAAGCCATTTCTATCAGAGATTAAAGGATGGGTGTTGAAATGACGGCTCAAAATAGCTAAAACCGTCTTTCGCTCCTCATTGCTAGAAACCTCGATGCGAAAATTTCCCTGGAAGATGATCTTATTGGTCTCGCATTCGCAGGAGTCAAATCTATGACGTAAGTTAATCTGTTGAGTTGCAAAATTTTGTTCAAATTGCTTATGATTCCGATCAGGGCGTCTAGCTGGATCAGAGCCCCAACATATTTCAAGACTGGGTACTTGAGACTGAGCTTCCCCTGGCCAGTAATGAATTAATGAATTCGCCTTTGTAGAATCCTTAAGTTTTGATTTTATAGCACGCTTAGCATGCCAGAAAAAAATTGAGCTCTAGCTGATGGCCAGACCTGCTGGATCGCATTTATCTCAGACTTATCTTTATCACGTCCAAAAAATGAAGGTGTGAGACCTGATTGTTGTAAAGGTCTAAGAAATTGTTCCAGGATTTGAGTCATTGTTCAAGATGAGCCTGTTCCGGTCATTGTTTCTTTTTCAACAAATAGATAGGCCATTGGAACTCCAGTTCCGTCAAGCTCGGCAAGCAGGGAATAGAGGTCCAAACCTGCATTGTTTGTCCCCAAAAGGTTGCATCGATTGCAACTTCCCTGGTTTTTCTTGTGAGAGCATCAATTGAGGCACAAATATATATGCCCAAGGCGCGAAAGTTTGCTATGCGAAATGTTTCACAACGATAACCTTCGCCAAGTTCTTCTAGTAACATCGTTGAAGATGTAATTTGGTCGTCATGACGTCTCCAAGAACTTTTGTTTGCCTGTTTCTATTGATAATACACTTGGTGCGGTAGTACTTGCTCAGTTTCTGGAATCCCAGATGCCTTGAGATTGTGATAAAGCTCAGAAGGCGTCTGGGTAAAAGCATACTTATTCACGTAAGTAAGGGCGTCTTGTCTCATTCGAATATCTTTGTATGGGGTATAATATGTGTGCCGAAATTTGAGATCCAGCGTACGATCTTCGAGGGACGGCTTTAATCCATGCCTACTGTTGCAATCGAAATCGATCATTCGCCTTCTATCTCGCTTGCTATCCGAAACATGAAAGATTTTTTTAGATGCATCCTGGCAGCAGCAAAAAGTATATAGCTGGTAACTTGAAGAATTGAGTCCAGTTTGTCTGAACCGAAATCCACAATTTTGCCAAATTATTTTTACCAATTGATTAGGTTTTCTTCTTATCAAAATTAAAAGGTAGAGAACGAACCGATCGGCTCCAGTAACTGATTTCTTTGAGAAAGTCATCCTATATATTGAGGGAAGATATTTTTCGTTTTTTGGAATGTCGATTACAAGTCTTATTTACCACACCTTGATTGTTTATGATAAAATCGTTGCTTACGCGATTAGAGCCGCATCTAGAGCAAAATAGGGTGGGAAACTCCATGTTAGAACTTAAGAGATTACTTATATGATTGATTTATATGATTTGGATCAGGAGAAAGGATGATAGTTGTAATGGACAAGAGTGAGCTGGAAACTAGTATGGCGATTGTATTGGAAAATTAACATGGTACATAAATTTGTTAAATGTATAATTTTATGAAATACAGTTGCACAAAAGTTTTATCAGAATAAAATTTTATTCTTATAAATGCAGATGACACCATGATGAATTTCGTTGAGTAGATTACGGTTCTTCATTTAAGCGAGATAAAGCGACGCTTTTAACTAAAATTGGAACACAACCATAACCCATAACTATATAGTGTTCACCTAAGACTATGGCTTAGGACAGGTTCTACCGTCGTAACAATTGTAATTAGAATATGATTCCGACTCATTCGCAATAACTCGTTTTTCAATTTGTGAATATCTATTTCTTAATGCTTCTTTCTTTATTTCTCATTGCATTAAGTTGTTAACTATTATCATGGCTCTGAGCTAGGGGCATCTCAATCTGTGATACAAGTCAGGAACAACTAACGATAAACTATAGAAAATGTTACTACTGATCGTTCAACCTGAATAACTGTAAGCTAATCTTCATTACTCTGAACCATCTTCATCAACAAAAGTTATAATTTTGCGCAGGCTATATCTCAACCAACTATGGAGCCAAATCCTGTAGATCTGAATTTTTCTATTTATACAAGATAACAACAAATTACCAGGCAGTAAATCTCACTATACTTCAGTCAAAACTTCAATCATCATTAAATCTACCATTAAAGCCTTTTTTTTTTCTTAGAGCCATGAGTGTTTTTGTTAATCACTAATTTCTGTGTAATTTTATGCTCTTCAGAATTCAAAGGCATTTTCCTCGATTTTGGTCTTCTCAAAAGTTTACTCGGCGTAGCGCGATTCATAGTCACAGATTTCGCGTCTGGTTTGGAAACTGCAATACCTTGATCCCTAGAAGTTCCTAGATGTAATAGATCACGACAATTCGATTTTTTTTTAGAAGGGCCTGCATAATTCTTTAGATTGCCTATTTTGAAGATCGCACCTTGAGTATCTTTATTTGATAACTTCACCTTTTTTTGGTTGGGTGATGGGCAAGGTACACTACGAACGGCACCATTTTCTGTTTTTCTCTTCTTCAGAATTGACACGTCTAGATTATCATAATTTCCCTTAATTTTATTTATTTTTCTCTTCCTACCTGCTATAGAAGCCTTAACAGAGACTTTAGAATTTTCTTTTTCTTTAGGTATTTTTAGATCTTTTGGTCGCGGACCAAGTACTCCACGGCAGTTATTACTACCACACCGACATTTTTGGATATTTTTTGTTGAAAACGGATCAAAGTTATAGTCATAGGTCAGTTCATCGCCAGTCATAATAGGTTCATCGCCAGCAAAGAGTGCGAGCCGAGGATTTCCGCAAACGATCCATTTAACCATGCGACAATTCGGATTGCAAGAATGATTAATAAATCGAGCAATACTACCTTTGGTAGCATCGATTATCATGGATTGATCAAATGACATGAGATAATGACACTAGGACATATTTTTAGAACAAGCTATCATACTTATCACTGACAAAACTCACATCATTATTTTTGTAATCTTCACGCATGCGTCGATCACATTCCTCCTCGGTAATGATTTCCCCAGTATACTCGACTATTATTTGGTTAGGTTCGAAGCAGCGAGTGGAACGCACACCATAGCCTCGATCGACTGTCTTGATAACCTCAACGCCGACTCTATATTTTCCACCTGCCTTCCTCCGTTCTTGTAGAGCAGCAAAGGGTCTATTGGTGCACAGATCAGGGCCAGAAGCACAGTTTGAATCATCACATTCATAGAACATGATTCTATTTTGACAGTTCTCATCGCAACCAAATGTAGGATTGCATACACACTTAGATGAAGAGCTATCTAAAAACTTGGAGACTTTCCAAAGAGTGCCAGCCTCCCCGACAAAACGATCTTTGTTTAAATGTTAGTGTGATAGTGAGATAGCATATTGTGCAATACTCACTTTTGGTTGTTTTTCGCCACTCATCAGGCTTAGGTTGACCTGGAGGTAAAGGAGAACAAATATCAAAGGGTAACTTAAAGTCTCTTCCCGTTTCTATTAGTTTTTTCCCATGCCACATTGGCAAAGGAAGAGCTTTATTGGACTTTTTGGCCGCAAAAGATCGCGTCTTTCTTCTTTTATTATCCGAAGGATATTCGTACCAATCAGAAATGCTCTCTTGACCGACGTAGAGTCCTTCAGTAAGCCATATTTTTCTCTCTCTACCCCTAGAAATTATCCTTTGTGAAGTGTTCGGCTCTTCTAAAATTTGAGAAAACTCATTCCCTCTTACTTTGCTGTTCTCTCGTAGACAAACGTCAGCTACCAGTTTCCCGTTGCTCCAGATTTCATGAATGATAGGTACGACATCAATCTTTGCATATTCAGGTGTATCTGTTAGATTTCTCAGTTCTCGGCTTATAGGAGCTGATACACACAAATTTTTTTCGACTTTCTTGAAATTACTTTTCCCTATTGTTTTGGGGGTTCCAGTTATGTGTTCAAAAGTCCTGTTGGAGTGTCTTGTAGATCTTCGCTCCTCAGTTCCCAGCTTTTCCCTTTGGCCCTTTGAGAATTTAATACCCATATCTTGAGATTCACTTTCGAGTGAATAATGCTCTTTTTGATTCGCAACTGATTCAAATGACTTCCTTGCAAGACGGATAGACCTGCGCGAATTCTTTTTGTTCCGGGCTGCGTAGTACAAGATATCGACTGCATTTTCGGGAGACTTTTTTTTGGAATCCTTTCTAACGTATTCTGTCAGGTCTTGTTGAGCATAATGTTCGGAAAGTTTTTTGGGTTTATGAGTAAAGCTTTCACGACGTGGGTTAGCTTTCAGAGTGCTAAGCTCGTTACAGATGCCTGTATTATAACATTCGAAAGAAAATTTCGTGAGTAAATTTCCTCTATCTGAAGATGGAAATTCGCTGATGCTTTCGCCAATACTCGTAGATGGTGTAGAGGAACAAGTATTGGAGTAGTCAAAATATGAATTGGCACTGATAGTTGAGTCAGAGGATGTTTCTCGCCGAAGAATTACACGCCTTTCTAGAGAATCTAGAGGGGATGAAACGGTTTCTGTGAGCTGCTTATCAACCACCATTGTAATTTGGTCGATTTTCACCGTAGTGATAGACACTGCGATTTATATGGCGCGCTGGTGTGTAGAGATAAATCCCTATCTCAGCTATCAGACATCTTTTCCAATTTAGCAAGGGCAGATACACGTAATTATTAATAATATTACATGTCATTTCTCTATTAGACAATCATGATTGTCTATATTTAGTACGTGACGCGTTGAATTTATCTCTTGAAGAAATAGACCCCACGTTATTGAGTTTGCTCTGTAGAGCTTGAACGGGCCTTGACCATGGTATCATTATCGAAAACCCCCAGTTCCGTTGATCGAAGTTTAGTACTTGAAGCCGGTGTTTGCCAGGGAAGCGCAATGAAGCGAGTAACAAGGGCGGAAGCGCCATTACTTATGGGGCCCTTTCTTTTAGAGTCATTTGATTTCAAAGCACATTATCTAGTTGACTCAATTCTCAACGCATTATGAGATCTATTATGATTATAATCCTTAATTTTCTTTGATTTTCATCTTAAATTTGATTTACATTCTGAAATTGAAGACGAGATAAATACTTTTCTAATATCATAGAATGATTGTACCTGATATGAAAAATCCATAAAAAAGCTTTACATAGTGGATTAAAATATCTTTTCAATCATTCCATGCCACGTTGAAAACTTACTTGTGGAGCGACCCATAATTGGATTCACGCGAAATAAAAAGTTGTTAAGAAAGCTTTCATTCCAGTTTGCCATAATATGGTAAGTTCCAAAAACTCTAGCTTATCTGCTTTTAAGGCATTGTTAATGTGGCAATTTATATATACATAAATAGTAAGTCGAACTCCAGCACTTCATTGTCAGGCACTTAAATGGATTTCTGCTGAAGCTCATGATCTGAGAATACTTTGTACTTAGTTTGTAATCGAATTATGATTAATTACAAATTTTCTGTTGAGCGAATCACTGGGCTAATTATGCTTTCATATATAAACCTTTTGGTGATTCACTGATTTATCAATTCTAGATTCATTCTAATCGCCACTATAGGCTTTTGTGAACTACGATACCCTCATTTTTCATTCAGATTTATTATTAATCAGAAAAATACATTGTACATTCTCTTCCTCTATCTTATGGACCAGAAATTGAAATAAGCTCAACGGTATAGAAGGTAGAATTACTGGGCCGTATGAATTTTAATTTTTTCAAAGCGCCAATAATTTCTTCAGAGTTAAAGGTTGATAATAATGAAAGATTTGCCTGCTCGATAAGGAAAAAATGTTATATATGAATCTAAAATGGAGTCAATTCACGATTTGAATTATAATAATTAGGTAAGGTAGGATGGTGGGATTAAGTACTATTTTTCCATTGTTTACATCCATGATCGCATGTATTTACCTTCAGGTATCATCTCCACGGCAACAATGTCTTGACAATAAGGACGTGATTGCAACTAAAGAGTGATTCACTTTAAGTCGTGATATACGAACTCCCTTTGGGATATACAGCCACCCCCTTGCTAATACTTGAAAGTGCAAGACGTGTTCCACATTAGCCAGCCACTGATAGCTTGTTTTTAAGACAGATGTTGTGACGGCTTGTTAGCCAATAGATATCCTGTAGCCAACGATGGTCATCGCAGGCATTATGGCATAATTAATGAAATCATGGATAACCCCTGTTATCACCAATTACGTAATCCATCTCCTGAACTAAACGAGCTGGCCAATGTTTGAAACAACTAGAATATTCTAGATATCAACGGCGATGTACCAAACTCACTCTAATATGGATTTTGATAGAGAGTCAACAAACAAGGCGAATATTCTAGAAACTATTGAATAGATATATAAGCAGTCCGTAGATCATCTGAGATAGACATAGAAAGTAAAAACTACCTTCTTACTATTTGAATGCTCAAGCTTCATTATAAAAACTGTGACAGATGTTTACCATTAACATTTTTCTTGTAACAACTGCTGTGAACACATTCAATCCAAACCTTCCTTAACTCACCTATTTTGCTCTTTTTAGTACAATTGAGTCTCACAGTAAAGCCGTTCAATCTGGCAAAAAGCCTTAACAGAGCTTTTCGAAGTTCCACATGGTGGTTTAAACGTATTGAGCAGTGTCAAATAATCCGAGAAATTGGTGCTGGTATGAATGTCTGATGCCGCTTATGAATTTATATGAAGCTGTGTTTTGATTGTCCAGCAGAAGGAGGGGAGTCTAGCTATAGGCGCTCCCTTTTACCATACTGCCACGGTAATGATTCTACCTCCTATATATGTAGATCATATCCTCGCTTCAGGGGTATGCCCCTCCTAGTTTTTATTTAGCCCAAAGTATAAATAAATATTTATGCCTGGTCTATTGGGCTTTTTACTATGCTACATAAGTTCCCCTCATTTACATAAGTTTTTGTCATAACCTTCTAATTTTGAATTTTGCCAACTTCAGTTGCTAGTGTCTTGATTATCATTGTTGATTTACAGTTACACACCACAATAAATATTTTATCACTAGTTATAAGAATTTAATACAAGGCAAGTTAATCTCGCTCAGTGTACAAAGAAAACTACTCGATACTAAATATACTTCAACGATGAATTTTCCTCAATTAACTCCTTCGATGCCTCCTCCCTTGACGTGACGACATCGGACATTAACCAGAGATCAATCATTACTATCAAGTTGACGGCCTAAAATTATGTGTTTTAAAATCTGTGAGATTTTCCAGATCCACGGATTTCGTGATGCAGGCTGGAGCTATAAAAAATAGCTGATCATCTAAAAGTATCACGAGCTCAAGTGGCTCATGCTTTGAAACATGGCACTGTGACTCCACGACTAGGTAGTAGAAGATCATCAACTATTTCACGGGAGGATGTTGATAAAATTATTGAACTCATAACCTCATCATTTGTAAACCGGAGGATGACCTATCTTGAACTTGGCGCTGACTCTTTAGGGACCTTGATGTTAGTGAGAGAGTAATTCAGAGAGAGCTTCAGAAAAGAGGCTGTAAGCGCCAACCGGCACATAAGGAGCCTCCATAATCACCAGAAACTATGAGAAAGCGTAGAGAATGGGCCAAAGCCCATCTATATTGGAATTATGAAGATTTGTCATCAATCCTTTGGACTGATGAAACTTGGGTGAAGAATGGGCAGCATTCAATGAGTGGGTGACTAGGAAGGTCTGTAACATTTTGCTTCTTGACTTGAAATATACTAGTGGATTAACTATCATATTTAGAACGACAAAAAGTACCAAATTGATTGCATAGATTCCAAAAAATAGCAAAAGAAATGGATGGATGTTCTGGGGTAGCTTTGCAGGAGCAGAGAAGAGACTTTATTTGTTTTGGGAGAAGGAGTGGGACTCCAGAGACTCCGATAGTACTGTGAGAAAGTAGTACCTCTCATAGACAGGATGGTGTCTCTGAAGCCCTGGCTCTCCGTCATGCAAGACAATGCTCATACACACGCGTGTGAAAACACGATGGAAGAGACGCGAAAAGATCAATACTTTCCATGAACTGGCCTTCAAATTCTCCCGATCTTAACCCCATCGAAGCTATCAGGGGCTGGATAAAAGACTTCATCCAGCGGAATCATCCAAATCTGGATGGTGAAAGACAGCGGACGCACAATTCACTTCGAGTAATTATTACGGAGGCATGGCATTCTGTGCCTATTGAATTTCTCATTAGACTACATGAAGAATTGCCTACCAGGTGTCAGGCGGTAATAGATACCTATGGAGGCCCAACCAGATATTGACCTCTTTATAACACAAATAAATACCTTGAATCTTAATGATTAGATGATCAAGTGTACATAAATTAGTCTTTATTTATAATTTTCCTTATTTTAGAAGCTAGATAGTGATCGATAATACAAAATAGACCAGTTACGTAGATTTTTATGCTGTCAATCATTATACAGATTAAGCTTAGTTTGAAGAATGAAGGGGGGTAGAAACATTCGGTCGTTTGAAATTCACCATATATTTTTTGTCAAGAAAATTCATAAAAGCGATGCATAAACTCGATTTCCATGTAGATCATGCCTATCTAGGCTTGGCGGCTCCACCACAAACCCATGTCAGCCCCACAGGGTAGCAACATTGCCGTGGCAGTAGTGCATACAGGGAAATGTTATTTGCTCCGCCACTTGCACAATTCTGGACCTATTTTGAGTCATTGGTTGGCGCATGCTAATTTTCAGCCAATTTACGCTGAATGCCTCTTCGTCAACTTTAAACTAATTAATTACCGTTTTAACTCTGTCTTAACCCCACAACAACTTTTCATAATCTCTCTAAACTTTCCCATACCTTGCTGGCGTAACCAAATATATATGGAAAAATTAAAATATACGCCTAAACATCCCGGAATCTAGACATAAAATTCTCGTGAGTCATGTGACTATCAGAGCACCACTACCTGTTGATCCACACTTTGTAATGAGTATTTTCTACATGTAACTGTAGCATTTCAATATCGTTTATTACATGAAATGCAAATTCAAAGACGTGTATTAATAGTATTAGTAGTGCCGGTATGTACATATAAATTTACCAATTGCGTAGCACTAGCACTTCGCAGATTAAAATGTTGCATATTAACTCAACTCAAATTTAGAGCCGACCMAAAAAAATGGTAGAATAGTAGGACTGCTGTTCCAAATCCAATTGCTTAGAATACTGCCTGCTTCCACTTAGACATTGCTTGCTCACTCTCTCTCTCTCTCTCTGGACTTGCACCATTCATTGTTCAAGGACCAAAGATTGTTAAATCTTAAAAACATATATATTTTGCTTAAAGGCAGGTAGTAAAATCCTGATATGACCATGTGAGTCGTTAAAATGTAATAAACACGAAAATAAATCTATTTTTGAAAAAAAATTGAATTTTTTCAAGACTAGAATACTGTGATCTTTTCTTCTCCTTGAGCACAAAGTTTCATTCCACACGTCACACTTTAACCAGAGCTTCAGTGTTCTTCGAAGCTTGATAATCAGGACGCCTAGCCGAGTTCGGACAGACCCCTGAGCTAAACTTGATAAGCGATCAATGCCTAATTTAATCGGATCCAAACGGTTACGAGATCGAGAATTAGATAAAACTTCAAGTTACTGAATAAGTTGGTAGTTGTTACCTGAGACAAAATTATGCCACGAAGCGATCGTTTGAAGAATAGATTTAGCTTAGGCTTCTCAGTAAATGAAAAATCCATAAATTTCTAAAATGAGACGTGGCCGAATCTCTAGAGTTTGAGCACTTGGATGAATATCAAATCTTGGCAATCATGGTATATCAACAATGAATACAAAAGGGAAGTTAATGCGCCTACTGGGGCAACATGCCGTAAATACAACACCTGGTGGAGATGTAGACGCGGGCCTTAGTCGACGGCCAAGCGCATTTCATAGTTTAGCTTTCTGTGCAGGAAAAGACATTCTTTGTATGGATAGATCTCCAGACGGGCAAAGAGTTGTTATTGCTGGCCATGGAGTTTTCAAAGTTGTGAAAGTCGAGATGCTAGATATTAGAGAGGAAATTGATTTGAGATCAATTATTTGGGTTCTCACATCGAATCGCAACACACCTATTCACGCCTCTGAAATCAATAATAACCTCGCTATCGTTGCTGTAAAATGGTTACATGGTGTCTTGAGTAATATAATTATAGCTGCCTCTGCAAATGGGGTAATAACAGCATATGATATGAACCGAGCTTCTGAGGGACCAGAAATAGCGAGAGTAGTTGCCCATGAAAGAGAGATATATAAGCTTGCAATTAGCCCCTATAAGCCACACTGGCTCTTATCTGCAAGCCGAGATGGAACAGTTAAGAGCTGGAATTTCCGATTACCTGACGAAAACTCTAGCTCTGCATACTTCCGACAAATAAAAACATTCAAGTCAACTTCTGATGTTCTAGATGTTGAATGGTCACCAAAAGATGGCATGGCTTTTGCTTGCTGTATGGAACAGGGTCAAATACTCATATGGGATCTACGAGACTCTTCTAAGCCACAGCTGCGTATTAATGCACATTTTGGCCAATGCTACTCAATTGCATGGCACCCAAATGGAGAGCATATCGCAAGTGGAGGCCAAGATCAATTTTGTCATGTATGGAGTCTTCCAAAAGATGGGAAAAAGGTACAGAAGCCATTATATACGATTGAGACAAGAGCTCCTATCGCGTATGTCTTGTGGCGTCCAGCTTTGTGGTCTACTACAGCTCATGCAAAAAGAGCTGCTCAAATTACCGTTAGCTACCAGGATGATAGAAAATTGGATTCATTAGTGGAGATTTGGGATAGTCTTGCTAGACCTACAATGCCCTTTAAACYAACTACCATACATTCCGAGGCCTGAACAGTCAGACTCTACTAAGCGTTTTAACGACAAAGGCTGGGATACAGCACCTGTTGGTATAATTTGGAACAAT
>CACM01003862.1:0-12557 GCA_000208805.1 Erysiphe pisi
AAAGGTCGAAGGCGATATAACGATGCGTTTTGTATGGGAAAAGTCACGAGATCTGTCCAAATCGCCATAACGAGACGTACAAACTTATTTCGAAAATTAACTACTTCTTATAGCACGGGTTTTATTGATGATATAACGATAGCGCTAGCAATGTAGTTTGTTCGCTCAATTTATATAGTACTTTTATCACGGATATATTTTCTCAAAGCAATGTAACAAAATCTTAACACAAAATTACTTGATGGATATTGAAAGTGTAAAGGAGCTGAAAAGAAGGTGTGAGTTGCCGACGTCGTCGCAATGCCCGAAATGGAAGAAAATGGCCATTGTCACTTTCAGTGGAGGACCGCACGATTTCGGAAGACAATCCGACTTCTACGCTGCTACTACGCCTTCAAATCGGGTCGTTCTCTTTCCAGTCACACCTCGACAGAAGTTTCTGACAAAAGACCCCACACGGTTTCATCAACAACACAATAAAGGAAAAAACGTGGTCTACTTTTATCGAGTTCTTAGAAGATGGAATTTAGTCGTGGAGACTGACTGACCTATAATTCTTCATACAATAATTGAGCTGGTTTGGGGACAAATTGAGGCAGTTCAAATAATTGCTGACTTCCTCAGTCAAGCCAGCTCATAAAGGCTTAGCGTTTACATTAGGCGGAAAAAGGTGAGATCTTTTTAGCTATTACTATCTATTTTATTTTAATACCACTACGTTTTTAAAATTGTCCGGAATTTCGACGACCATAAAAAACTTACTAATCTGCAAATCTAAATTAAGTAGTGCATCGGGTAGTTTTTTAGTTGTGGAAGCTCACCGTATGGCTCACTAATAAATTGATTTTACCATTTACTATTACATGGGACTTGACTGTTCGTTACAGTTATGCTTCAATGATGCAAGATACAGTGCAAGATACAGTGTAGGAACCATAATGAATGTGAAGTGGAAAATATACTGGGTATTTTAACTAATCCCTGCGATATTTAAACTCTTATACTCGAGCCTCAGATTTCTGGATTTACATACCTTTTTTCTAAAACTATGAATCGCCTCAAGGTTGTTAACAAAAACTTTTCTTATGTTGCTCGACCTCATCCATTACCACTATTTGACATAATACACATCAGCACGAACGATGAGAGAGCTCAGTGAAAGAAAAACTACTCCTATTGAATGGCCACCATACTCGCCAGACCTTAACCCAATTGAAACTGTTTGGAACATACTTAAGAATTATATTCAATTCAAGTATCCAGACTTGGGTGAAGGGAGGCGGCRATCACAGGACGATTTTCGAGATATCGTGAAGGAATCCTGGGACTTGGCGGTAGATGAGAATGACTTGGAAAGACTCATAAAGTCAATGCCACGCAGAATCAGGTCTGTGAATGAAGCTAGGGGTGGATATACGAAGTACTAAGAGTTTCGTCCTAAAATTTTATTTGTTGCATAAATCTAGTTAATATATTGTATAATTTTATTTACGTTCCAAAATTAGAAAGAAGTTCACATCCATTTCGTCCTGTGGATTTTCCCATACAAAAATTTAAGGTTTAGTGCAGATTTTCGGTAAATCATGCCACAATAAGTTAGGAGACAAGCTAAAATCCCTGTAATTCAAAACCCCTCCTATACTGTAGTTTTCCGTACCCTTGAGTTTAGTGGAGATAATTTGAGACACAGACATCGTTATAAAAATAAAAATAAAAATAAAAGGGTTATCATTTCCTCTGAACAAAATCTCAATCACTTTATAGCTTTATAAAAAGAAATATTAACAATACTCAGATCAACTATTTTACATCCAACTTATCTTTGACTAAATCAAAACCCTTAGCTATCATTAGCTTTTGCCTTTTTCTCAATATCTCACCGAGGCAGAAGTTAAAACTGTTCATAAATTGAGCAGCATCGGGACAAAGGCTCGCATCGTGATAGGGGCTCTAAATCAACAAATCTCGAGTAACTTATCAACTCAGGATATATACAACATTAAAAAGTCGAAAAAAAGAAAATTACTTGATGGTAGATCAGAGATAGAAGCATTACTAGACATATTACTCATGCAGGATGTTCGACATGCTTACAGACGTGACCAAGATGGAAATCTTACTTGTTCTTTTTATCAATCCAAAAAAAGTCGAAACTTTAGTGAAAAATCTTTCGGCTAAAAAGGTGTTCCTTTTAGATAGTACTTACAAAACAAATCAGTATAAAATACCTTTACTACACGGAACAGGTGTCACTGCAACCAATGAGAAATTTACCATTTTTTTCTGTTTCATGCGTCAAGAAATACAGGAATTTTACACTTGGGTAATGTGTGAACTCGAAAAATGCTTTGTGGCTCAAAATGTCAATGTCGAAGAGTCAGTGTTCGTTACTGATCGCGAAATATCGTTAATGAATGTTATAACTGCAGTATTTCCAAATTTGAAATCGCTATTATGCTTATGGCATATAAACAAAAATACACTTGCTAAGCAACGAGGGTCAATTGTTACCGAAGAAGCCTGGCAGGAGCTCATGGGGCTTTGGCAGTCTCTAATAAACTCAGCCTCTAATAAACTCAGCCTCTCATACAAAATACAGTGAGCGCCTAGAAAAGTTGAACCAAAATTTTCCAATTACTGTGTACTCTTACCTATTGGCGACTTGGCTTTGTCATAAGGAAAGATTTGTTCATGCTTGGAATCGTAATGCCAGGCACTTTGAACACACAGCCACATCGAGAGTTGAAAGCGCACATGCTGCGCTAAAAAATAGTTACAGGTATCCATTGGTGACATGCTGGGAGTGTGTTTGCTGCTTGAAAGGGCGTGTGATGATCAAGGGCGTACTTTCAGTCAGACTAACTATTTTCAACGTACACACAACTTGGTGGAATATAGTCAATTATTTTGGAGAGGTGTAAAGAAGAGCATCTCTCGACATTCGCGTAAGCTTGTAAGAACGGAGTACCACAAATCCTTAGTACCTGAAGACGTACAGTGCTCTAATACATTTACTTCAACAATGGGTATACCATGTAGCCACCGGCTTAGAAGGATTCTGACAGATTCGACATCTATCTTGTCTATACATGATTTCGACCAGCACTGGTGGCTAAATCGGCAAAAGTCTTTGCTACTAATTCAACCCGATGAGGTTTTAGATATAAGGAATGTACTTCTGGAGATTGAACGGCGACTTGGAAGTGTCCTATCCCACCAGCAGTGGTTACTCCTACGCTTCCTTGTGAATGTTGCTAGGCAAGATCTTGAGGTACGGAACCCGCTTACAGCACAAACTCGTGGCAGGCCCACGGGCTCAACACGCCGTAACCCATCCGCTTTTGAGTACGCTGAACAAAAACAATAGCATACAATACAACCTCAGAGGATTAGAAGCTTTAGCATCTGTAATACTGTTGGTCATAACTCTCGTACATGTCCTTTGCGTGATGATGCTAGAATATGTATTGCCCAACAAATTTAAGCTCCACCATTTGGCCAATAGTTCAACACTTAAGAAATTGTGATCTCAGTAGAATAAAGTGTTTTAAGGGAACCACTAGAGAAAACGTTTGTCTTTCTTCACAACCTAGTTTCAAACAGCTTCTATACCTGAAATCAGCTCCTGTCTGAAAACGGGAGAATATCTCGGAGGGCAATGGCCTGTAAGTTGGCAGCGTAGTTCTGTTCAAGTCTATGATTTTGTCACTTTTTATGATCAACCCTACTGACAACTCACTTCTCTCCGCGGCCCTAGTTATATATCTTACTGAGTCGAGCGATGGAAGTAAACTCGAAAAGTATGTGCTTTAACTTTCATTATTATTTTTGTATGATGCTAATCAAACCAGGATCACCCAAACATATTTACAACCATTGACCTCAAATTTGAGAGTATTCAAATCTAACCAATGAATCGTCCGTCCTTTTTCACAACCTAGCTTCAAACAGATTTTATGCCTGAAATCAGACACAGTCTGTAATCGGCAGTATGTCTCGGAGGGTGATGGTCTGTAAGTTGGCAGCTTGTGTCTGTATAAGTATATATTTTTATAATTTTATCTAATCAACTGCATCGATATTTTAAATATCTCCGCGGTCCTACTATTATATAGCAAATAAATAATACCATAAATGAATATTTACACGACCTCAATTACGAACTCTTCACACGCTGTAACATAATTATGTCAAATACAACCCATCATAATTAGAAGAATAATTTAAGTAATCTCCCCTGATTAGTTGGCCATTTTAACCATTGTGATTGTAAATCCGCAAGTTGAGAGAAACGAAGTTGCCTTTTCGATACTTTGATAATATATGATCTTTCTCTCTTAATAATATAAATTAGATGCCATGTCAGCAATGGCATGACTTAATTAGTATATAAAAGACGTGTAGATAGTAAAATATGATCAGGTGATCGTGATATATATATATATAGAGAGAGTACGTTCAGTGTCTGTTCACTATTTATCTATTCCAGTGCGGGTCATTATAAGTAAATAATCTCTAATTACCCCTATTCTCCCTTGTCCTTACATGGGTTTAGTTATGTACGCTCTGATAGCCGATCCCAAACTCGCCTATTAACTTTATATGTTTATGCACACATAATTATGCTTACAGTATATCCATAATACCTTTTAGAGGCGCCAAGCAAGGATTTACAGGGAATGGGTCTGTCGATAGTACAATTGACATGGATAGCACTAGAGCTTTCTCAAATATGCCAGATTCCACCAATCACAATTATGTTCAGGGGGGTAGGGGAAGTGTAGTATAAGGCACGATGTTAATTAAGCGAACTTACTACCCTGTCACGCTAAAATAAAGCCTTGCTAGTCTAAAACTAGTGCCATCCATACCAACCCTGTAGCTTTACAGGGAAAAATAATCACTCCTATTTTATCAAGCGAGATCAAATGCTTGGCAAAATCATGATATATTTTAAAAATTAAAAAACAATTCTAAACCAAAATTCTATTACCATATTTCTTCTTATTGCATCCTTTCCGCCAATCCCTCGTCTCTCTTCTTTATATTCTTATTATCGCCATCTCTTATTACTGGGCACCCACATTTGGGTCTCTATAAGAACTCTTGCTTATGAGCCTTAAGGAACTGAGGAAGTTTAGTGTCTATTATAATTTATAAACCTTTAAATTGTAATTGAACTTTAACAAAATCGAGCTGCTCGATTTTGTTAAAGTTCAATTTTTTATTTAATTGGATTTTTTACATCTTGATTAATTTAAGTCCCAAAAATTACTAATTTCCATTCGATAAATTTTTTGACTAGCTATTAAGAAATATTTATGATACAGTAGAATACATATCAGATACATAGAAAAATTATTATCTTCGTTGTCTTTGTGTATGGGAGACTTTGCTCTGTTTTTCAGATCTATTAAAAGCAGATAAATGGTCCCCGACCTAATCAAATAATTCTTTTTTCTTTTGGCGCAATCGTGCTAAAATTTACAGCCATATCCGTAATTTGCTGTGCTTTCTCTAGATTTTCAGCAATTGAGTGACCCTCAAAGCCTGTGGTGGAAGATAGAGCCAAGGAGTCGGAAGATTATGAGGAGTTTACTAGAGAGTCCCCATTGTCACTGAAGCCATAGCGAATAGTATAGCCACGAAGCCGTTCGACCATAAATATATGCTTACATACCATTCGGTTGTTAGCCATGTATGTACACGTACATCTTGTTATAGTACTATCATCATTCAACGAAACGGTGTAGTTAACATCCGTATTCGTGAAGGACTTGACAAGGATTTCCTTTTCCAACTCCTCACTACCTTTTGGCAGAGGCGGACGTGTGATATACTTATTTACGTCTTGAAGACGCATTGAATTACATTTATTCAACATCGAGATCTCCGCCTGGCACATCCGTCTACTACCAAGTCCATTGACAGCACCAGCCACCTTCAGCTGGAGGTCACTCAATGCTTCCCTCTAAAGCTTGAAAACTAGAACATCTGGTCGCTGCTTGCGCCGTAAGTGTGTCCTATAATATGGAGCCATCTTCACAAGAAGGATGAAAACGTCGTTGCGTATTGATCAAAGCCAACCCTTCAAATCGGCGTGACCGCTTTCTGCCCGTGACGTTATTGGAAAGCCATGGTATAAGAGCCTATCAGTCCAAGCAAGACTTCATACATTTTGTCTTGTGAGGCGCCATCATCTTCATTCAAGATATGATCCACATTCCTGCCAGGCTTGACGAGTAGGAGAAAATAATACCATCTCTCTACAAATATGAGAATATTTATGTAAACGATTACACAATCGTATTGAAAAAAAGAAGCGTCATTCTTTATCAAATTCTACTTTACTTTTTGCATTAATGCAACGATAGTAGAAATATATAAATGCTTGATCTGATTCTGATGGCCACCAGCGGCCATGAATTGACCTTTTTTCCAATTTTTTTTTTTCCCATAGCAGTCGGTTCCACATCGGTGTTCATATGCTGTGTACAAAGCATTGCTAGAGTGTTAGGAAATTTATCCTCCAAAACATTCATCTCTGCTTGGTCTCTATCACGAAAAATTACTGCAGAATCATTCAAGTTTTAACTCCTCAAACACACTATCTAAGCATTCCAGAGCAAAGCAGTAGTCAGCTTATTTCTCCCCAGCCATTAGAAAGTGTAATAAAGGGAATGTCTGACGTGTAGATGTGATAAAGTTGATACAAAATAATGGAAAGTTGTAGATGTTGGTTTTATATGTACAATCTTCTACTAACTAGCACTTATCCAGCTTCTTTATAAATTTAAACCATATCTAGACTCGCACAAAAAATCAAAGTCTTGAGTGTATCATTATCATCCTTAAAACATTTATGCCAAAAGTTGTCGCTTTCAACAAGTTGCAAGTATTCTATCGGCAGGTAAATACCCACTCAATTTATGACCCTTATTTTAGCCTATTCATTGTAGATTTCGTGAATGATTGGCTACCTTTATATACTTAGTAGCTCAGCACTAACTAGTATTTAATTATCCGTGACACTGCTGTTAGTATTAAGGAATACTCTAGAAACTTAGTATGTTTATCTCATATTAATGTGCCTACGTCGTCGTTTTTCATGGTTGAAAATCGTAAGACAAGACAAGCAGTTAGTGTCTAAATAGCTACATGAGATTGTAAAATAGATAATACTATAAGGTGCTGCAGAGTTGTACACAATCACTGGCGTTTTAAGCCAAAAAACAAATTGTCACTCATGTTGGTCACGCCTAACCTTTTGCCGAATATTTGATGTTGAGTGGATACAGTCTTGAGACGGGAGGGAGTGAGTCCTAATAAAGGCTTAGCGTCCTACATGGGTACCCTGAAAATACGACATTTATTTCCCCTAATTAAGCTTCAAGCCTGGCATGTTTTTTTTAAGGGGGCCGAGCTAATAACCAAGCTGCTGCTACCCCCATCAAGACTCATATTTCTAATCGGCTGGACCTACCTGCCTCGGCTTCGTTGTCGTTGCCTATGACAACAAGAAGCGTGATTCAAGTAATCAATTGTTATTTTTCGGGCTAGTGTTTTGATCACCAACGTTTCTCAACCCTTCTATCTCGAATCAATTTTTTCGACATTTTATATGCAATCGATATCTACATATTACCTAGAAATCTTAAGTATTTTAAATCATAAACTATAGCACAAATCGTCAAATTTTGTTTAGGATTTAGCTTCTAAGGGCTACTAAGCTTGTTAAATTCGTGCGATTTCTGATCAACAAAGGCTTCGAAAATCCGCGCGTAGAAATATTCTGGCGTCTGATTGATAAACAGTTGGCAAGGGCATCTATACGTAGATCAGCTAGTCGGATAGTGGACTGCCAATAACGAGCGAACCTAACGATAACTGATGTATACTGGGAATTTGATGTTGATTCCAGCGCCCTAGAAATTCATTGGCCTTCGAAATCTTCATTGACTCATTACATACGTCGGCAACGATGAGATCGAGCCTCGAAATTTTTGACGGTAAAATGTACCCAAAAGGTCTCTTTTTTAATGCACCCCAAGCAGCTTAGCTTCCTTTCTACCAAGCTCCTCGTGCGACTGTTGATCTAAAAACAACCAAATTTGAAATGCCACTATCACACACACAGTGTTGGCTAAAATGGCCAAGGTAATAACTTTACAATCGCCTTCTTGAAACATAGCCGAAAAAAAAGTTAGCACCTTTGCAGTCAATTAGTTATAATAGAGAGTTTATACGACACATGACCTAAAACCTTGTGTTGTTGTTATAGATAAGGAAGCTAGCATTTAAAAACACACTAGCAAGAGTTTTCCCTACCCTTCCCCATCTCCAATGTCCCTGGCATAGTTCAAAAAATCCAATGAGTGCAAGCAATGAGAGCCAGAGAATTAATGGTTAAAGTTGATCTTTTCCAACAAATTAATTTGCTAACCTTTACTTTTTCTAACTAACGTCTACTTTTAGTTTACGGCTATTAGAAGACTGACTTACATTACAGCTAGAGAGTCATACATACTTAATGACTGATAGTATATTTTCAATAGAAAGGCCTTTATTCGGTTATTTCATGTTGGCAGCAAATATTATCTCATGACTTCACTTTAGAACTGAAATGATGTGATAATACTTTGTTGCTTTCATTGACGATAAAGATATAAACAACAGGCTCATGACGCAGCTTTATGGAGCAAATATAAATAGGGAAATGTTAAAACCACCCCATGTCGATTCAATTAACCCATACCCCTGATATTCTAAATCCATCTAGCCGTGTAGTTATCAATTGTCAGGCCAGTCACTACAGCAACTTTGGGTAAACACTTGATTCAAGCACAAGATATCCATACACAATTGCGATGAATTGTACTTATAGAATGAACCGGCTCAATCTGCCGGTAGTACATATTAATTRRAAWGACTATTTTCAATAAATCTCTTAGCGTCCCGTCGCTTTTGCATCCATAATTATTTTTCAAACTTCACAGTCAAGGCCCACAAGATATTGTAGTCGTTCAGACTGGGAGTTTCAAGCACTAAGTTGTACTCGAATAAAACTCCAAATCTGAACGACCCTATTCAATTCATTTACTAGCTAAGGGAATAAATACCGAAGAAATATGATACAGCTGATGAGATTTGTATTTAGAAGTCGAATACACATCAATAAATAAGTCACCTGACCTATCAATGCAATTATGATATTACCACACCCGAAGAAAAACCGTAACATGGATTTATTGAAATTGACATAGGGTAATAAGAACGGACATGGGGTAGTTTTAACATTTCCCTATAAATAAGGTAGGGATGTGGGTTAGCGAGAGCCAATTAAAACAATTTACAAGGATAGTATGGTTAGTCCAGCCCTTTTTGAAGTTTTTGATAGATAATTTGAAATTTAAGCCAAAGGAAAAAAAAGAAACAGGGCAGGGGTATGGGTTTGGTGGTCGGGATGATGAATTCACAGTAGAATGGGCTGCCTCAGGCTTGGAATTTAAACCCTAAGCAAGCTTGCTTAAGAAATAAAAATTGCTTAAGGATTAAGCGATTTGACGTATATTGATGTCATCACGCATTATTTTCCGAAAATCCGAGTCTCAACTTATGGAACTTCGACTCACCCGCTTTGAGAAACAGCTTCTTTTGCTTGTCTTTCATCTACTAATTAGTGCCATTACGATAACCACGCAACTTATCTGAATCCATTGCACTCGTGCTTGTATATCAGAGTAATTACATTTCTTTGCATGCGACAAACTGCTAAACTGCATCATAATCAATGGCTCTATCACCATTTCTATTTCAGCCAACATTTTGATCTATGCCACTTTATGTACTGAATGCAGATCCCTAATCTTGCAGAAGTGGAATCATGCAGGAAATCGTGCTGCTGTGTCCTTAAGTTTGCACAACTACGGGACCTTATGGCATTAACTCTAATGAGGTTTACAAGTGCACCTCGCATTAATAAAAGACACTTCAGGTCTTTCCGGTGTTTTGACATTCGAGAAAACTAAATTTCAAAATTTGGAATTGAGTTGATTGATGGAACCTATGTGCCGATGAAATATTCGATAACTACGAATCAATCTAGGCTTCATTTTTGTAAAACCTTACTTTATTAAAAGTAGCTCTACAGTCATGACTGAAAAAAAAAACATTGATTTATGGATCCATTCGGGCTAGAAACTGCATGACGAGTACTAAAATGTTAACATGCCATTACTAAATTGACCATGTGAGAAATTCCGAAGATGATCAGCTTTCCATCACTCTGAATTCTACAAACCAGGCAATTTTATCCCGTCACCGTCACCGACATAGGTAAACGTCTTCCTGGATAAGTTTTGGCTTTAGTTAGCAGCATCGTTCAGCCATCTGATTAAGTGCATCAAATGTGCAGATAGATCCGAATTCCGGCAGAAAAATGAGTGCTATCACTATTGGTCGATTTTGAAAAATGGAGTATCAAAAAATTGCATATTTTACGGAAGGACTCATAGAATTATCGAGTTATTTAATACGTTATCCATTTTGCAACAGCTTTCAAAATAAAAATTCAAATTTATCAAGTATTAACTTAACATACCTTTTACCATTTTCTCACCAAAATTATCTAAAACTAGATTTTCTTCACCAAGGTCTTCAATGACGCCGGAAACCCCCTAATAGTCAGTAGAGGTTTGCAATGAAAGCAAAAATTGGCAAATATGCTGTCGTAACTTGAGTTTATTTAAGAAAAATATCCAGGTAATCCGCTGCAAATACGGTTTAATACCGGCGTATACGATTGCATCGTAACTTAGAAAACCACTTTAATTTTAACAGCTTCTTCGGAGTTGACGGAAAAATTCGTTCTATGAGCACAATGCTCGAAAAACTAATAGTTCACGTGAAAGAAAATTGCATAGAACAGATTGACCTGACGGTTCATTTACTGTACCAACGACGTCGCCATTATTACTCTATGAGCCGTAAATATGTGCTGTTAATGTGTAATAATGAGTAAATAATATGCCGCTAATGCGTTACTTGCTTTTTGAGGTATTAATGTGTCTTGCAACTCGTGATCATATCTGTTATTAATGTGTAATAAACGTRCAAAGTAATTTAATGTGTTACTAATGAGAGTTAGCCTTGAATTGTAATAAATGTGTAATTACTGTCTTTTGCAACTCGAAATCTAACGTGTAATTAATGTGTTTCGGAACCCCGACATTCAACGCGTATTTGGCCCCACTTTATATTAGATGACTAAGGAAGGTGGATGGTGGATTGTATTTAAAAATTGTGTAACTCATTGTACTAATCCCCGATTCTTATTGTTTGAGCCACTAAATTTATTCAGCGAACCATTCAATTTCCCATGGATCTTATGTATTATCCCACTTACAAAAACCATGCTGGAAAGTTGGCGTTTCCTGGTAGATGATTACTCACTCAAAAACCAGAAAAGTTATTAGATTTCATACCTGCACCATTATCAATATTTATCCAATTGAATCGATTGTGACTCCAAAATATTTTTATTAGGATCGGCTGTAGTCTGATTTTATTGTAGCATGCGAGATTTTGGCACCTTGTATATATTAAATAGCATTTCTAGATTGTGAGCATGAGGAAAAGGATGGACCAGATTAAACAGCTATTTAATTATCGTACATTCCCAAAGACATCTAAAAGCTGTTCTCAGACAACTAAATGAAGGAGGAAAGGCAATGGTCATTTTGGTCATTTTGGTCATTTTGGTCGAAGTAATTTGAAGTTTGAATTCCGGCATACATCAGCGGGCGGACCCGCGGCTACTGGGTACTGGGTACTTGCTAGCCTGCATTAATACTTGAAATCATAGTTTCTCGAATTTTCATTACATTCATAATATAATAGCATTATGTAAATATATTTTGTTCTATGAATTAATATCATACTTTGGCTGTTTGTATAAATATACACAAAATACATTACTTAATGTTCTAGCCAAGGTTGTCGCACAATCTGTAAATGATGGTCATCAGCTGGTTCAACACCAACCAGGGTTAAGTTTGAACGACATTTAGAAAATCCTTTTTATTGAGGGCCATTATAGAGTTAATACACGAGAATATACCAAAGAGAAGGTAACTAATTTTGGAAATGATTAGAACCGCGTGGCGACTGGCCCTCTTCAGACCCTGTAAGAAAGGTAAGATCTATCCTTCGCCTGAGCTTCATGAATAGCTGTGGAGAGCGGCCAATCAAAGCTCTCATTCGTTTTTCTCATGTGCGAAAGTTATCTTTCTTCTCAAAACAACCTCCGCATGTTGTTGATCCCTCACACGCAGGCATATTAATCACGGGAAATTCTATCCGGCAGCCAAATTCCAGCAGCCATTTTATCGCTTAATCTCGTTAAACCTTGTCTATCCCAAAACGTAAAGAAAAGTAGCAAACAATTCACTCTAGCCCCAATTAGGTCTTAATTTAGAGTTGTTAAGGCCACAAACCCTGTCTTACTGAGCTAATTAGTCATAATTTGAAATTTAGCTCTGATTGCATCCTAGGCTATT
>CACM01003858.1:0-11303 GCA_000208805.1 Erysiphe pisi
CCTATGGGTGATTTTGATCTTGGTCTTACCCTTATTTAAGGGAAATGTTAACTAGACGTCGCTTTTTCACCTGTGAGACATCGCTGTCCTCCCATTTAGTGATAAAGTTGTGTGTGATTGGTGAATCACTGCTGTTTCCAGTCCATTGTCCATTCGGTCTTCTACTAGTTAGGCTTTGATTAGCATCTCGAATACCGAGTAGTGACTTTGATATAAGAGGACTTTGCAAACAAACAAACATGTATTATTTAGTGTAGACTAGAACTTGGCCTGCTTCTTGGTGCTCGACGAGCGTCTCCTAGGCGACGAAACAAATGGAACAGTTGAGTCATAGATCAAGTCGATCTGTTTTACCTTCATCTGGTGGTGGATCAGGAATTCCGTTCTATTCATTAACCACCAAAAAAGAAGAGACACTAAAGATAATTGTATTATAGTTCCGAATTGGACTGATTTATTTACAAGGATGTACGACTTAATGCATTGTATTTGTGGTACAAAGTTACAGACCGTCGCCTTCCAAGACATTCTAATGATTTATACACTGCATAAAGATAAGTTGGAAAGGAAGAGGAACGTCTTCACTGGCAATTTAAATCACCATTTACGAATGAGGATATCTGAAAGGAGTAATTTAAACACGGCCTATACTAAATCAGATTGGAGGAAATAAGATGTTCAATAGCAGTAGCTTACCATTAGAGTCTACTTCTTTATGATGGGTGATGTTAGTAGTGAAGGGAATATGTAGTACATAGAATTCATCGTAGAGAAGACAGCTGTTTTTGTAGTAAACCACTTAAACTGATCGTCGATGTTTAATAACAAATGTGTTAGTAAATCATACCTTAGTCTTCCATGGCAACGCATACACACTAAAAAGAGATCCACACGACGGTTATGATTGGTGTGAAGTGAAGTTAGGGCTTGGGGTAGGGGAAGTGTAAGAGCTAGTAGGGGTGGTCCACCAATCACAACTTTATCACTAAATGRGAGKACAGGGGGGTGRTGTCTCGTAAGTAAAAAGGTGACGACGTCTGGTTAACGTTTCCCTTTATTTATTTAACGTTTAACGTCTACGGAAAAACCACCTTCCGGTGATCACCTACACACCTCCAGAAGGGCGAAAGACGCGCCAATTTATCCTAGGGATAATGGCGTTTCAGGGTGTTTTACACTACAATCTACATGCCTGATGGAAGGTAGGGCTGCACCTTAGCCTCCTCCAAATCAAGTTATATGCTAGTTATAGCTAATCTAAGTCAATTCTAATACTATTTTTTTTTCCCTTTGCTGAAAACTAACCTATGTTTCCCCTGTCCAAATAGTGGCAAAGGCTAATACCCCTCTTTCAGTTCCTAGAAACCAGTCAATTGCATCCTAAGTCCGACTCCGACGCTTGCCAGCGGCTTTTCGTGCTCTGTAACGTTTAATCCTACAGAAAAAGAAGTGATCAGGGCTTTTTGGCAACCCACATTCACATGAATCGAAACTAGGATGATGAAAGCGGACATGATATTTTTTGAAATCTCTATGGCCTGATCTTGCTGCTATTAGTTTGCTGAGTGTGCTCCTAGAAAGGACAAGTTCGTGAAGGTTATGCCGGAAGGAAATCCCTAGTCTTCTGTATTTTAGAGGTGCGTATTTATCCCACCAGTCTCCAGAATGCTTCCTCAGTAATGTTGTTGCAATTTGTTTAAATGCAGCATATGTGTAGCCGTGTACTAAAGCGGAAGGTATCTCGGAACCATATTTCGCGAGTCTGTCAGCTTCATCATTTCCCAAGTTTTTTGAATACCCTGGAACCCATTCGCCAACTACCATTCCTTGGGCCACATGGGGTAGTCTTCTTCTCGACAGCCAGTCCCTCTGAAGTTGAAGAATCTTTAGGGCTTGTGCCTGACTTGTCAAAGGTATAAGTCCATCTAAGATATTTACTGCCATCTTATTGTCTGAGAAAACAATAAGATTCCTAGTAAAATGTATTTGAGAGTTTCTAATTGTTACCTTGATGCCTTCTGCTATGGCTGTTATCTCGGCGTCTATAGCTGCAGCGAAATTATGGAGGCGGACATTTCCTGAGTTTATCTTTTGACCACCTTGGTAAGCGATATAGCCACCACCAGAAGTGTCTAAATTTTTACAAGACCTATCCGTGTATAGATATATGTCATGAATCGATGAAACTATTGGTTCCTGCAAAGAAGGGATATATTGTAACAACATGGGTATGTCGGTATCGTGAAGACCCGGGAGGAGGTGAGCCAGCTTAGTGAGGCGAGTGTGAACTTGCTCAGTAGCTCTCTGCCTCAATGGATGAAACTCGTCTAATTTCCGGATCCGAAGCGCTTGACGGATGCATGTGTTCTTAAGTAGCTCAGCCGCAGGCAGGATACCTGATTCGTGGTATAGTGTTGGTAAGGGAGTAGTCTTGTAGACTGGCAGGATGGCCCTTAGCCCTGAGATAACTGCACGGTTAATTCGTGAGGCTTGTTTACCATTCCGACTGTTTTTAAGACATCTTTTGCCATTCCTCCATGCAAATTCCGTGGTCCCTGGGTACCAGACTTTAGCGCCGTAATATGCTACAGGAATAACACATGCCTTAATAGCTTGCCGTACTAGTTGTGGTGGTGAGCCCCAATGAGTGTTATTGAGTCGTCTTAAAAATGCGGCCACTGAAACAGCTTTAGCTGGCCACTTAGTTGCGTGGTCCAAGAAAGAGAGTTTACGATCGAGCCACATGCCGAGCCATCATGTCGATTGATTTGCTGAAATGGTCACCTCCTGGATGTGTATTCCTGGATATTGCTTAGTTTTCGGAGCCAATGTGAAGTGTTGTAGCTCTGCTTTTTCTAGGTCAAACGGGATCGCATTTTTTTCACCCCTATGCATGATGAGAGCAACATCGGCTGAAAGCTTTTTAGTACAGTTCATGAGACTAGGGCCGGCTCTTAATATGGCAAGGTCATCTGCGTAAGCATATTTGGTGTGAAACTTTACTAGTCTTAAAATTGGCTCTGTATATAGCATGAACAGAATAGGGGAGATTGGTGAGCCTTGAGGTAGGCCACAAGTTAATGGTTCGTCTTGGGTAACAAAGCCCTCAAATCTGATTCGCGGATCGGAGGCTAATAAACGATGTCACTCATCGGATTAACCAGCCGGGCCAGCCTTGGTCACAAAGTCTGTTTTGTAAACGGCCTGGTTGTACCGTGTCGAAGGCCCCTTTGATGTCCATCGTGAAGAGCGAGGCAACGTGCTTTCTTGCCTGAGCTTTTTCTACATCATGAATCAAGCAACCAGCCAAATCAGTAGCAGAACGTTTTCGAAGAGCCCCAAATTGCTGCGGATGCAAAACTCTTTGAGTAATTGCTGCATAGCTAACGCAATGGGCAATTAATCTTTCGGAAGTCCTTTCCCCAGGCAGGAAAGCAGGGWAATAGGGCGCCAAGACCGTGGGGACGTTAGATCTCTTTTGTTTGGTTTAGGTAAGAAGATAGCCTCAGCGCCTCTGAAGACCTTCGGGTGGTAGCCTACGAGTAAGCATTTCCTGAATAGGAGTACGGTTGTATCCTTAATAATATCCCAACAGGACTTTGATATCTTTACTGTGATCCCATCAGCATCCGGAGAGGTGTTAGAGGTATAAAGAAGACATCGACGGACTTCTTCTTCATCCACTTCGGACCTGACCTCAAGAGAGTTAACTGAGGTTTCCAAGATCAATCTAAAAGGAATGTCTTCGGACGAAGTTCGCCTCTCAAGTAAGGCTTGGCGAATAATTTTGGCTTTTCCTTGGCTTCCTAAGTAAGATCTATCTGCATGCCAATGGGCCCATATAGGTGTCTATATACTATATATGTACATGAGGGGAAACCTCTCGGTAAAAACCCCCGATCTATCGGGGATGACTATATCTATTTGTGCTTACCTTTAGAAAGTGCACTAAGGCTTCTCTGCCCGAGTTGGATACCGTTTACTTACACACATGACCATTCTTTGATTGCTGTTTGGTTATCCCTCTTCTAGCTAGTATCTTTTCGACTGCTCCCGCAAGTCTGAACTGCTCGAGCCAACCTTCTTTTATGATCCATTGTAATGGGCAAGTACGAAAGCTATGCCAAGAAATAATCTATATTCATCTATGGAATTACAAAGGAAAGAAACAATACAACTATATACATTAAAGGAAAAGGGTTGGTGATTCCGTTCTGAGAAAGGTATTCCTAATTGGGATGCGCTTATCTGACCTTTTGCTCACATCGCAAAGTATCTCACGTGACGGCTGGGAGACCAGCTCCCAGTCAATTACAAGTCGGGCCTAGCCCGTAACAATTATAGCCCATTAGAAATTATTACATAAGGCAGTCGGAAGTTGAGTTTTATTGTCGATAAAGCTTAATTTTGAAATTCGTGTTTTCAAATAAACGTACAGAATGAAGTTGCACCAACAAAAGCTAGAGGCTATACAAATTCCAATAAAGGAAACATTAAAGCTATAAAATTAAAATTTCTGTAATTGTATTTTCGGGATAAACTGAAAAGTGAGAGTGAATTCTAAGAGCGAAAAGACTAAACCAAAATAGTGTGAAGCAACATTAATCGTAGAAGGAAACCACAAACTCAATGGACCCCCAAAGACACAAATAACACTACAAAAATTATGGACACCTACCGATCCAATTAGAAAAAAATTAAGGTAACATCATATTACCATCAGAAGTTGATTTCAGTACAGATATAGCTTCCAGTACTCATATGCTTGACATTTACGCATATTTCAGATTAATAATAAAAGTCTGGCCAGATGCATTATAATAGGGGAGATAGGCCGCTATCTAATAAGATGATACAGTGCCGAAGTAAGAGAGTACGAGTATGGCGACTATAACATATAAGGACTATTTATCTCGTGAATAACAAGACAGGGTAGAATGGCTACGACCAGAGAAGTTGTTGGTGGAGTCGGAGGATATGAATGGCTACAAAGGCCGATATAAAATAACATTWAATATGTCTTAGTGACAGAGCAAGATTCCGAGAGACTTCTTCCTACTTGTAAAATGCTGCCGCAGGATGCTTGTATCGAGACYATGTTATTSGYATGGTTCTTTGCCTCTYGATTCGCTKTATTTCMTCRAGAAGATTTTTATCGCTGGCGACATCTGTTCTTCCTTAAAGTATATTTTAAGGAAGACACTGTTACCAATAGATTCTAGCTGTTTAAGAATCTGGACGACAGAAGTTTCCACATTCATCTCTCTTCTGAAGTCAATCTGTTCAGTCGCATTACTAGAATCAAAGGCATTTTCTTCGAAGTTTCCGAGGTCGCTTTCATAAAACTCAGAGTCAGAGCTGAGCTCATCGTCACTGTCGAGTCGAGTTTCCGTTGAAGAACGATTTTCCGAACGTATGACGAGCTGATCATGAGTCCAAAATGGACTTTTTCTCTGCCGTTGAATCTGTGAGAAAAACTTAGGGTGATCTGATATCTTTTCAAAGCAATGTTTTATGTGCTTGCATACTAAGAATCGGCTCAGCAAAAATCCCGGACAAGCACATGCCCATTTCACTGGATTGGTATGGTACTTCAATAAATCCTGGGGTACTACAGAAAAGTCCTGTAAATTGTCCCAATTTTTTTTAAAGGTCTTCCTCCATACAGCGACAGCTTTTAGGTGATTTTTACTCCTTGTAGCTTTCATCTTATCAATTGCTTGAGGGACTACAAGGGAAGTCAAGATAGAAACAACAAGATCAATTCTTGGCCGATTGTAGCGGTATAGATAGTCATGTTTTATCCTCCGCCAGTGAGACTCGACAATCATTGTTGTCTTTAGGACTGGTATTCCTATAGAGCACGAAGATCTAGCCCAGAGCTTTCACTGGTCATAAGAATACCAATTAACGAATAAGTATGCCAAAAGGCGGAAATAATTACGGGAATGGCACCATAAATACAATTCATTTATACAATCAAGGTGAATTTGCTCAGAAGAACGATATGTTCCATTATGATACGGTATTGATGAATGCTTGTTGAAATGACGACTGAAYATTTCAAGCACAACATCCCGCTCAGGTATGCTGAAAGATTCGATGCTTCCGGACTCTTCATACAAAATATCTGACTAAACACAATCACAACGACCATACTTATGTTCACTTGGCCACCGGGTAGATTATGATCCCCAGCAAATCTCAAGCATTGAAACAAAAACTTTTGCCTACAAAAGAAAATAGTGACTATGTGTCATCGTCTTCCTGTTGTCTTTTAGCTTGCTTTTGATTGCTCTCTTGGCATGCCAAAAGCACAGTCTAATCGTAACTTCTGGCCAGATATGTTTTATTGCCGATATTTCAGCTTTGTCCTTATCGCAATGAAAAAAAGAGGGTTAAAGTTTGCCACCTTTAATGGCTGCAAAAATTGCCCTAGAATATGAGTTGTTGCACCAGCATCAGCAGATTTGGATGTGTGATTTTTTTCCATCAATAGCTACGAGATAGTATAAAGGAACGCCTGAACTATCGATTTCGGCTAATGCCACAAATAGGTCCATGCCTAGAAAATGTTAATACCTATTTGTAAGGAAAGATCAGTGAAGACTAAGAAAAAAAACCTGTACCGGAACTGTTCGTTCCGTATGTAGCATCAATAGCTAGTTCTTTGGCTTGTGACGAAAGTAAATTTATAGTTCGACGAACATAAATTCCCAGGCCACGAATGTTACCGGCAGTATATATAAAGTGCTGGTAATCATTCTTTGACCCAAGTAATTTGAGTCGCAGAAATAAACGGATCAGCATCACGTCTTCATGTGGAAACGTTTTCCAGATGCCACTGATAGGAGACCTGATGTTGAGCAACCTTTTCAGCATCACATATTCCAGATGTCTGCAGTTCGTGATATATTTCCATAGAGGTCTTATCGACACAGCGGGTGGATATGAAAGCCAAAATAGCCGAGGATAGTTTGATATCTGTATATCTTTCGTGATAGTCATGAGCCACGGTAGCCTTCAACCGGTGATCTAGCAAATTGAAATATAATTTTAATTTGCCTTCACAGGCGAGCCGATTAATCTGATATCGATCACGTTTAACGGACTCTTGCTGACGTTGGGCTTCGAATACAACTATTGAGACAAATTAACATTTTTGTGTGAAGATCAGGATGATAAATCGTGTGTGAAATACACGTATGAACAGGGTTAAAATGACGGGTGTGTATAACTTTCTGTGTATAAGGCGTATACACACATTGCAAAAAAAAAGATATGTGACTACCCTTAGAAGGGCTCGTAATCCTGCGACAGCCCCAGTAATCTCTGCATCATATGCTTCAACTGTATTCCTGAGGAGAATCCAGCTACGGACTATCTCTGGTGCTCCAAGATATATACAATGCCTGTCATAAACCAAGTCGAAATCGATAAGGTATAGCTCTCTCTGTGGTTATATAGCAGGCATATCCCAGTCTCAACGAAATAAGAAAGCCACCGCTTACAGGGGCTACTATGGTTTCATTACTCCTGCATATAATTATTACCCCTATTTATGCAAGGTATCATCAAATGATCTCGACTGTAGTGTCGCCCTTTACTTCATCCCCCCTTTTTGTTAGAAGTCCCCCTTTATCTTCTGTAATCACTTATCTCATTTTCTAGTAATAGTTATTCGGTTCAGTATTGATGAGACTAGCATTTGTTCGGCTGCATCGGAAAATAAGTAATTTATATCCTATTGGGCATATACTATTTGTTAGCTAGAAGAGTTAAACAGGTATCAGGCAACTATATAAAGGGACCTTGGGACATGTTAGGTTTGGCAGCTACTTGTCTTGTTTCTTGAACCTACCTATACTCTGGAGTTAATTCTCAAAATATCAATTAAACCCTCGATTAATTCCTTGAGAACTTTTGAACGCATAAATTCCCTAGATAACCAAGTCCCTTCTTCTTCATTAGCGACATATAATTTAACTCCTCGAACTAAGCCTTGAACTCCTCTTACAAAGCCAGCAAATTCGTATGTTCTGTGGAGGAGACATCTCGATTGCAGAGTAGTGAGCAGAGAAGTTTTCCATTATGAGAAGGACTTCTCGGACAAGCCCAATATGTGTGTAGAATTCCTGAAGCTATTCGCACATAATCGTCGTATTCATCGTCTACCTATCGAAGATACACTAATGTTCTTAAGAGCTCTAGGGGTCTTTGCTTTGCCAATTATCCACACAGGAAGCCGATCAGTTCCCGTAGCATTAATGCAGAGAGCAAGAGAGATCCGTGTTTTGTCTTTCTCTAAGCCAGGTTGAGATTGCGATAGAAGACCACGAGAAATGAGCATTCTCTAGAAGAGCCCCGTCTCATCCTTTTGCGGATACTCTCCAGTGATTGTCCGTAAGCTCCTCATTTCTTCTTCAACACCGTCTGGAATTGATCCTGCCATGCCGTGTCGTACGCGTGTTTGAATACTGAGTCTCTTCTTGAACTTCTCAAGCCGCCTACTGCTGAACTCTGGGTATTCCTTGTTTGTAAACTGTGGGAGTTGTCGCCAGATCTGCCGTGCTTTCTCTCGTAATATACCGCCTATCATAGACCCTCCTTGCCTCTCTATCTTCAATTCCTGCTCCCATAGGATTGCTTCTATTTCAGGCCAATTACCAGCTCGTACTCGTACGGTCGTTGATATCATGCTCGCAGGCTCGTCAAGGCTCGAGAAGGCACTGCTCAAAGATCCAGAGACAGAGGACTGGCTTAAATGATGGTTGTACTGTCCGAGGAACCACTCGATACATTGCTTATGGTTTGGTTTTGGTGTCTGACGATGAGCCCAATTACGTAGAACACGTCGCTGTTCTAATAAGATAGCTTACAATTGAAGCCAGATGATGTATAATATACCAATAAAGCGATATTCGGTGGCTTTTGAATGATATCGAAGATATCGTGAGTTATATAGTAAGCTCGGCTCCCTACCTTTCGCCAGCTTTTCATCTATCACGACCAAATTTCATATCGGGTTTATCACTTCACAACTTCTTGCAAAATGAAATTTTCTAAAGAGTCCGTTCAATCTGCCATCCAGGATTACAGATATGGCGTTTTTACTAGCCAGAACGCCGCTGCCAAGGCATACGGCGTGCCTAGAAGCACTTTTAGGTCTCGTCTGAATGGATCAAGTAGTCAAGCGATAGCACAACAACATCGCCAGAGATTGAGCTCAGATCAGGAGGAATTTTTAGTTGGATGGATTCTTGATGAGGATGCTAGAGGATGTCCGCCCAGCCACAGTAGAACACGTGAAATGGTTTGCGAAATCCTGAGAGCAAATGGGGACCATAAACCACTAGGAAAAGAATGGATTACCAGCTTCCTCCGCCGCAACTCTCGGGGTACATTCCATAATTGGAAGAAAGATCGAGGCATATAGATCCAATGCAGCAAACTTTGAAGAAATAAAAATCTTTTTTGATAAATTTGACCAGACCTGCAAGAAACATAATATGAGGCATTCTGATATCTGGAATATGGATGAAACTGGAATTGCATTGGGGGTGTGTAATAATTTCCGAGTCCTCGCCATCTCTAACAAGAGAAAAACATATGTAAAAAGCCCTGAAACCCGAGGAATGGGTATCGATAATTGAGGCAGTATCAGCCGATGGACGAAAATTAAAATGCTTGGTCATTTTTAAGGGAAAGCACCTTCAAGCTACTTGGTTTCCCAGTCAGTCGGTTCCAGATTGGTTTTACACCACTTCTGAGAATGGGTGGACTTGGAAAGCGATCGGGAATGAATGGTTTAAGTCCATTTTCATACCAACGGCATGTCTAAACGATCGAACCCAAGTTCTGATTCTCGACGGCCATGGTAGCTACACCGATCTGGAGTTTATGCAAATTTGCAAGAAAAATAAAATTCATCTCCTGTACCTCCCCCCTCATTCATCTCATATCTTGCAACCTCTAGATTTGGCACTTCTCTCGGTTATAAAATCAAAATATCGAGATCAGATTCCAGCTATTTCCGCCTTGGATGATGCAGCACCAGTAAAAAAGGAAAGATTTATTAAGTGTTTCTATGAAGCTAGAGAGGAAGGGCTATCTGACAAGATAGTACAGGCTGGATGGAAAGCTACTGGACTTGTTCCATTCAATCCTGAGAAAGTCCTACAATCGTCTCAGGTTTTACAGCAGCCACGAACCCCCACAAAGGAACAGCAATCACAAGATGAATGGCAATTAGATTTGAACACCCCTAAAAATACTTTAGATATATACAAATTACAGCAAAGTATCCAGAAATCCGAGAATATCTCTAAAACTAACCTAGCGCCAATTCGAAAATGTGGTAAGGCACTTCTAGCAAGCCAACACCCAAATAGTAGCCTTAAAATCAGAAAATAAAAGGTTTGAATATTTACTTAATGAGGTAGACACAAAGAATCGCCCAAGAAAAAGAATTAAAATTGATCAAAGCCAGAGGTTTGCAAGGGCAGAAGATGTTATAGTTGATATTGGTCAAGCAAGARATGAAGGAGGAAAATAACCTTATTTACTGAGTTCTATCATCATTAGTACATCTTTCGTAGTATTATTAATTCATATCTAATCGAATTCYGTGTTAATATATAAAAATTTAATTGTTGTAGCTGTAATAAACCCGATATTAAATTTGGTCATTTTAGATGAGAGGCTGGCGAAAGGTTGGGGGTGCCGAAAGATAGGGGGCCGAGCCGTTAGCAGAACCATAGCGGAAGATTTGGTGTTTGATAGTCCAAGTCGGGATGGTAAATTTAAATTAATGGTAAATAAAGGGTTAAATTTATATTTTCTGTAATTCTTGATCTACAGTGAAATGACTATAACAATTTATATATTACGTCAGTAATATTACGAAAAAATAATATTAACGGTCAAAATTACGGTCTAGAGTCCATTATATAGAAATAACAGTAAACAATTTCAAACTCTGTAAATGAATTCACTTTAAAAGGATTTTATCCATTTTAATACGGTTAAAAATAAATTAAAGGTAAACATGCGAAAATAGTTAGTAGATTTCAAGAGTCATTAAATTTTAACTTAAAATAAACACTTAAAAAACGGTCAACTATTTACAAAGCTGCAGATTATTTTCGACAGGGATTTTTCTACAACCGTTGTATAAATTTCACCGGTGAATAAAGAAAAACCGTGCTGGAACGGTTATAGAATGGTTCTCAGAAAGTCTGCGATTGTCACATGCGTGAATTCATGGTAAGCGAGGTTTATTTCATCGTTTGATTTGTCAATAG
>CACM01003774.1:0-12300 GCA_000208805.1 Erysiphe pisi
GGTAAGAGATGAACCACAATTTTTTATCGAAATGAATAGTTTAAAAATTCTACAACAAGCATCTTGATCTTGCCAGGTTAAATCTAAAATGTTAAAGCGATTATTAGTGATTTTTATACAAGATAAATAATGATTTATAAAACATGGTACATTTTGTATTTTTATAACTCATGGATAAGATTACAAAATTCGTACGATTTAGTTGCTGTTACATCATGGAGAGTGAGAATTGATGTCTGTTTCCCGTACACCTGTATAGAACTGAGAGTGTGGGAATTAAACTGTCCACGTGAGCATTAAACAGCAATAACACAGTGTTTCCACCATTATCAACTTTGATGCCCATAATTGTTGACAAAATTTCTTCAAATTAGAATATAAAAACTTTGTCAAATCCCACATTTACTTTTACATCATAATATCAAATTTATTGAAAGAAAAAAGGTTGAGAATTGGTATTTTTGAGTCTTCAAACTTATTGATATTGATTTAAAAATCACACCACTTTTAATATCCCGTCACTACTCCAAAGATGCTGTTTTTTTCGCTGGGAAAATTCCTTTAAGAAAGACTTGATAATTATTAGAATTTAACAATATAAATGTGACCAGATTGATGGAGATGTTAGGCTCATAATGACAAGAGTGTAATTTTGGTGTTTTCGGTGGGGTTTTTGGTAAGGGAAATGCTAACCACACGTCAGTTTTTTACTACCACCACATCACCCCCCCATGCCACACTCCCTGTCCTACTCTTAATTGATAAAGTTGTGATTGGTGAGTTATTCCTGCCAGCTCAAGTTAAATTACAGTATTTATATATCATAATAGGTTCGTTTTCATTGAACTCTTATACAACGGTGTGATGATAATACTTTTTTCTGCTCACACTTCGCATTTTTACTACAACCATATCACCTCCACTCATTCCGAAGATTTATTCACATACGATTTAAAATTCCATCATATTGAAATCATCACCATCATCACTAACGTTACCCATCCATCGAGTAGTAGATGGCCCCATCAAACACTCGTCGCGGTCCCCCCCCGGACCCTCCAGACACTGGAAACAGGATATCTAAACAGAAAACTTCTTCAAATAAGACTAGCAACACAAACAAATCTACCCGCTCCATACTAAACTCCATTGAGACCCTCAGAAAGTCAGGAGCAATCGATAAAGCTCTAAGCGTCCCTCAGATCAGCGACAGGGACACCCCGCCAACAAGTGACATCCAAATGGATGACCCCTTCAGCACTCCGACAGAAATTCCTTCGACTTCTAGCGCTAATAACAATCTTCACCTCGCATCTCTTGATCTAGATTACCCAGACCCCGAAGGAAATTTCTCGGATTGTGAACTTCCCTATGATGACCCCCCCCCACCAGCCTGGCAAAATTGAAGAAGCCCTATAAAGCACTTCTGAAGCTGCTTCTCAACGAATTTTTAAGGCAGAAACTCTAGTTGGCCCGATTGCTAACGTCCTTGACCTACAATGCCAAACTGAAATTGAGCACATGCATCCGAACGACGTCCGTGCTATAAACGATCTCTGCGAAGAATTCAGAGCAGTTGCCAAACGTCACTTTGAAGCTTATGTAAGAGGCACTTCTCCTTTTGCCGTAAACAAGGACGAAAATATTTCCACACAGAACAACACACGCCAGAAGGGCAAATCTCCTTTGAGCTACGCGCAAGTAGCTTCCTCAATTAACCACTCATCTTAATAAGCGTCTAATATCATATTTGATCGAAAAAGAATGGAATCCTTAAAGGCTGCCTCAGATGAAAGACTTTTTCTTCGCCTCCCTGAGAACGACCAGCTCCGAACACTATCAGGCCATGCCCTCCAGTCGCTCCTCAAGTCTAAACTGGGGCCCAACGGCCATCTCCTCGTGAATACCCTACCCACGAAAACAGGATTCGCTATATGTCCCACCAAAGGAAACTCTGAAACTCTCGCTGAAAAACTCTCTGGCATCAACACACTAAATGGCAAACATATTGAAGAAGCATCTCCATGGAAATCATTCCGCATCTCAAATGTCCCCCGAAAATTCGGTACCGCTAACGACAACCTAAACCTTTCACTAGAACCTGTCACAACTTTAGCAATGTCGGAAGCAATTACAGCAGTAGTCGGCGTTCCTCCCACATTAGTAACACCCTCGCGTGACAATGACGCTCAACCAAACTCACCAACCACATCCTGGATTGTGCGCTTCAAAGAAGATCATACTACTCTCCCCCGCCCACTCTATCTCTTCGGCATCCGCACATCCTGGCGCATCCTCCCTCCCCGCACCTCTGTGACCCAATGCACTCGATGCTGGTTATGGCACAATAGCCATGTCTGTTCTTCTTCCCCTCGATGTCGGCTCTACGGCTCCTCTCAACATACCGAGTACGATCACAAAAACATTTGCGCTGGCTCCGCTGAACACACTTGTCCCCCAAAATGCATTCACTGCCACGGGCCACACCCAGCAGATTTTTCTAAATGCGAACTCCGGCCTCACCCCTCCAGGAAAACTAAGACGAAATCTCAGATCGCAGCAATAAGACTAGTTTGTGCTGAATCACGTGTCCGTCAACAAACAGAAGCGGGCTGCTGCAAATCACCAACCACAGACAGTTCTAAGAAAATTGACAGTTCACTTGCACCCGAAGAACCACCCAGCAGGAACTCTACAATCAGTAACACTTCAGTGAACCTGAACTCTAATTCCAATCCTTTCGAAGTTCTAAACACCCAGAAGGATCTGAACCAAAATCAACAAAGCTCCGCATGAGTAGTACAACTCATCACATAAACAAAAACAGACAAATATCAATTCTCTCTCTCAACGTCGGATGTGGAGCCCAAAACCAAGAAATTGCACTCAACCAATGCTATCTCTCTTCCATAGACATCATTCTGATCCAGGAGCCCTACACCTTTCACGACCGCACCAGACGCATAACAAAACGCCATCCTAGTTATGAAACTTTCTCTCCAGTTGATGATTGGACAATATCACGGCCCCGCGTAATCACTTTCGTTCTTAAAAATTCTGGCTTACACCCCGAGCAAACACACTCCACAGTCACTGGGGACCTACTCCACCCACGATTCACCCTACCTGACGGTCAAAAGCTGAATATCCTTAATATTTATAATCCTCCAGGCCATAATGACTCAGACACACTGGAACTCATCTACAAGCTACCCGCTAGATATCTAAAAGGAAACATGCTACTCCAAGGAGACTTTAACCTTCATCATGTTATGTGGCAGCCATCTTGGCCTAGAAGCCCTTCGCAAGGCGCAGACTCATTTATTACCTGGGCCGATGTAAATAATTTTAACTTATTATCTCCGATTGATAAACCCACTCATATTAGGGGCAACGTCCTCGATTTAGCTTTCGGGCGTGGTACATTATTCACCAATTCTGTGAGTAATCTGGCCCCACATTTAGACTCAACTTCAGACCATTACCCTTTACTCACCTCAATCATCTCTAAAATATTCAATAACTCAGCACAGAGATTCAGACCCAACACCTTAGATCCTGACCTCTTCCAACTTTTACTCTCCTCCTCGATCGAGTCCATACCTCATCTATCTACCTCGCCAACCACTGCTGATTTAGACAACTTTGCAGCGAATATCATTAAGGCTATTCACAAAGCTTACTCTGGTGCTGCAATGCGCTGCCTAGGCCATAACAAAGGTAACTCTTGGTGGGATGAATCTTGTAGACTTGCTCGAACTTGTTACAAAATTACGTCTAGACTCTATACAAGCCCTAAGGAACTAAAGAAGGAAAGAAAAGAATATCGCCGTGTAATACGAAGGGCCAAAGAAACATTCTTCAAAGATAAGATAGACAAGGCTGGTACTAGCAAGAATATATTTGGCATGGTTAAATGGCATAAATCAAGAGGCACGTACCGATTCTCTCCTCTCATCGATCCTTGCTCCCCACATAGCCCTCCTGCAACTACGGCAATTAAAATAAGCGAGGTCCTCATCCGCAATCTCCTGACTAATCATTCGGAGACCGGCGATATCCCTATCGATGCTCCGGCTGTGCCTAGTCGCTCGTTCTCTTTCCCCGCCATAACAATCGAAGAAATCAGAAATTCTGTACTCAATGCTGGGAATACTGCTCCTGGACCAGATGAAATCTCTACTTCTGCTCTTAAGCTCGCACGGCCTTTAATTGAATCCTTTGTATACTCCCTATTCCTTGCATGCCTTACTTCTGGCCACCACCCTTGTTGTTTCCGACAGGCTGTATTAGTCATAATGCCCAAACTTAACAAAGAAAACCTCTCCTCTCCCCGTTCATACCGACCAATCGCACTTCTCGCGGTCTTAGGCAAAGGACTAGAACGCCTTCTAGCAAAGCGCACAGTGTGGCTAGCTATAAGATATAAAGTAATTGCTAGACAACAGTTCGGTGCTCTTCCAAACAGATCCGCAGTTGACCTAACAACTTGCCTCGCCCACGACGTAGAACGATCTTTGAACGAAGGACTGACAGCAAGCATGCTTACCCTAGATGTTAAAGGTGCCTTCAATTATGTTCTCCCTGGTAGACTTGTTCATCGTTTGAGGGAGCAAGGCTGGCCTAACTACCTAGTGAAATGGGTGAGCTCTTTCGCCACAGACCGCAAGAGACAGATTCGAATAGACGGTGAGACTACACCTGAAAAAAACATTACCTGTGGCCTCCCACAGGGATCCCCGGTCTCCCCCATCTTATTTATGCTATATATTGCCCCATTTTTCAAAATAGGAAATACCAACAAAACATTTGGCTATGCCGATGATATCGCTATCCTTGTAACAAGCAACTCGCTTCAAAACAACTGTATATCTTTGCAAGAGTCACTGAGGGATGCCTTAAAGTGGGGACAAAACGAGGGGATAACTTTTGACCCAGAAAGATCAGAACTCCAACATTTTTCTCGCCACAGAGCCGATAAATCTTCACATACAACCCCCAAAGTTTCCTTCGAGTATGTGACAGAGGCAGAAAACAACACACGACCTTACACTAGATGGTTGGGGGTTTACTTTGATAGAACTCTAACATTCAAATGGCACGTACGTTTACTTTCAATGAAAGCTCTAAAGGTAGCCCACGCCCTCCGTAGTCTTGGAAACACTTCAAGGGGTGCTTCACCATCTCTTCTACGCCAGGCAGTTATAACATGCGTTCTCCCCATTGCTCTACACGGAGCAGAAACCTGGTGGCCTAGCTGTTCCAGAATCTCCCCCCAAGGTCGCTCGATCTCCAACCGCATCAAAGGACACCTTACTCTAGTCCGAAAAGTAATCATAACATCTGCAAGAGCCATCCTCCCGGTATACCGGACAACTCCGACAGCCGCTCTTTATCGAGAATCAGGCCTTCTACCCCCCGAACTTGAACTAGACAAAAGATCCCGGCAAGCAGCCCTACGAACTCTCCGCTTAGGCCCACGACACCCTATCACTCGCAGAGCTGAATGGGCCAGACGGAACCATAGGCAAATTTCCCGCTTCTCCAGGTGGATTCTTTACCTCCCTCACACAGAATGCATTGACTCTCTTCTCTCTCCCCCTTGGACAATAAAAGAAAACTACTTTAATAGTATCAGACGAATTACCAGACCTCCTGTTTCTATCCCAGCTGGCATCTCATTTCAGGATCTCATCGTCTACTCAGATGCAAGCTACGCACAATCAGAAACCCATGATCGTTTAGGGGGTGGTGTTGTAATATACCAAGCTGGACGCCTTTTATTACGGAAATTTATTCCAATTAGTTCCTCTGACTATTTTTGATGCTGAAGCATTTACGGCGCTGGCGGCATTAGAAGAAGTGTTACTTCTCCCCTCGACCCGCTTTTCGAATGATATTTGGATCCTCTTAGACAATCAGGAAGTCGCCCGACTCCTTCTTAGTACCCCAACTTGCTTCTCTCGAAAGATATTCATAACCTTCTCGGAAAAAGCTTCTACCTGGTAGTCACGCATCCGACTACCACACACTCTCGCAGGACAGGTCAGAATATATTGGACCCAGGTCACTCCTCTATCCAAGGCAATATTGAAGCAGATAAAGCCGCCAGCGAAGCTAGGGACATGACTCATCAACCAAGCAATCTCTTTACTCTCCACCACACCAAAGAGTGGGTTAGAAACATTGCTAATGATGCCAGAAAAGAATACTGGGCGCAATCTGCACCTCTGGCTTATAGATCGCTAGATATTGACAGTTATATACCTTCACCTTCAGAACTTTCCCTCCCACGACCTCTAATCGCTCATATCTACGCTGCTCGCTCCGGACATGGAGACTTTGCCGTTTATCATGAACGCTTCAACCACAAAAACTCCTTAAATGCATGCTCATGCGGGGCACTCAAATCACCTAGATACCTCATTTCCTGCACCCTACCCACCCAGCAGCTCCCTAGGTCTCCACAAAGATCGACAGATAAATCTCATTACCTTTTGGCACCTACTCGGGAGCTTCCGAATTAGTTAAGTGGATGAGAGAAACCAAGTTTTTCACCGAAATCTGCCCAAGATTCACAACAAAAGATGATACTTCTGTAGATTATGATCCTGAAGACAGCCTCTGAAACCTTATATTTTTACTTCGCGCCCCACCACGAAATAAGTCGCAATTCGACATTTTCTCGAGTAACATCAAACTTTAACTTTAATTATCTATCAATCGTAACACAGAATTTTTGTAAACAGAATGTCGGCTAATCAGCCCCCTTTCTCTATGTATATAGTTCCGAGTAAACAGGCTCCTAGTTGGAGTGTTGCTTACTTCAGCCACCCAAGGCAGTAAGCCTTGGCGTCCTTTATCCAAATTTGGATTAGATTTAGTGAGGCTACGGCCTTAGTTAGATAGACGTAAAATAATAAAACAAACAAAACAATATCTTCGAGAATAACTTATTCATAATTGGGACAGTCTCAGACCAATCGATTGAACATTGACAAGGTTTCGGATATTGATCTACTTTGTGAAACGCAAATTCAAATTTATATCCGATGAACTATTTTTATGTAATTTTCATGGTCGGGTGACTTACATAATTTTGCTGTAAAGAGGGCAGATCGATATCTAAATCAACGTCCAAGCCTTTGTACAGACCACATTCCAACAAGACCTCTGAAATTCTTTATCGCGCACCATATCAATTGATTGAGCGTTGTGTCGTTTTCAGAAATCGTCCGTCCTCTGACATTTTTCTATTGACGCATATCGATTATTTTGGTATCATACAAGCGTATATCATTAATCTAAAAAGTTACGTGATTAAAGTACGAAGTTTTTGTATTGTAGAAGGTCTCGCATGGCTCTAAAATTATAAGTTGCACTAAAGAGATAGAGAAATACAAAAGATGTGACGGGTTTGAACACCTGTCATCTATGCTTACTATCAAATACAAAGCATCATTAGCCAAGCCTTCCCGACGGCAGCATTATTTATTTCCATTAAATTGACATAAAAATGTGGCATAGTTATCAAGATGTATAAAAAAATTGCAACGAAAGGCACGTTATGATCAACGTCGTTTCTGTAGTATGGTAAACTAATAACGGATAAGAGTTCAATCATTTTCAGTTTTGTATTTTTGATTTCGAATTCATAGTAGCAGAAATAAATGATTGTAATAGTCATAAATGCCAGCGATATGGTGACCCTCCACTATGATTTAACGATTTTATCTAGTGTGCAACGGTGTTCTCCATCTTGATCGGGGTGATATGATGGTTGCAAAACATTTACGAGACGTTGTGTAGAGGGGTGTCCGAAACATCTGTGTAAAGTTCGAGGTTCGGTTTCCGTTAAATATGTCATGCCAGATGCTGTAGTAATTGGTCCCCATTGGAGAAGAGCATGAACGAAAATTCTTGTTACGGGGATAGATTTTGATTTAAAAAGAAGTAAATCATCTAGATTATTAAAAATGATGCCCTTTTCATCAAGATCTTGTAGAGAAATTAGGAAAGGGGTGTTAAAATCAATGATATGAAAAATGCTTGGTCCTATTGGAGGTGGGGGATGGTGATGGCACCTAAAGATTTAGTAGTTCCAATTCCGAAACGAACGTTTATTTGGTCTGGTGTATCGATCGATGTTGAGCCAAAGGTTTTTGAGAATGCTTGAAATTGTTTGTAGCCGGCGGTTGATTTTCCAGCTGCACCAGTGTTTATGAGAATACCAAAGAAAACATCTAATTTAAAACGAGGTTTTGAGATAGCAAATGAATCGTTATCAATCTCAAAATTTTCTGCCTGTCCAGTTAGCGCATACCGCGTAATACTCGTGTTAACTTGTTGGGCAGTATTTTGAGGATGTGTGAAATCAAGCATTCCACATTGAGTATGGAAAAATTGGTCAGGAATGTAAGGTATTTTGCTATCAGAATCTTATTTTATAGTCAAAAACGCATCAAAGGTGTGTACTAAAGAGCAATCTTCATCAGGGTCAATTCCCTCATAATGATCGATAAAAGCATCGATAGCGCTTTCATCGAAATTAGTTTCAGCAACAAAGCGAAGATTGTTTTTCGGGTTGTATGGAGGATCGTTGCGGGTAATGGCGTCTTTCAAACGTTTTCGAGCTTGGTCACGTTCGCTATCGGAATGTCGTATCGACTAGCATCTTTCTTTGCGACATACGAGACAGATTTTACGTTGTCGCTCAGTTTTTTGATTTCTTTTGTATTTGCGATCTGTGAAGTGAAAATTAGCTTCATTATCATTGTGCTCGAAATACTGCTCTAACGCAAAGTTTTGTTGAGATATCCATGTGGCAATATTAGAACAAAGACGGTTTGTCAATGTAGCGACGGTATTATTCATGACCGTAGACCGTGCAATAGGGCACGAGGGGTGAGCTCTACAGGCTTGAAGTATTTTAGCGAAGAGAAATTTATCCGTTTGAAATCCAGGGCTTAAGCTCATCTGGATGTGACGTAGGTTTGTGATAAGCGTATTAAGGGCAGTCTCCACGTCTGTTGATTCTATATCTTTCAAAGCTGTTTGGGGGACATTTCATTCTAATGATTGTTAATATTCTTTGCCTTCAAAATTTGATTTAATAGTTTGATACAGCGTGGAGAGGTCAGTAAGATTTTCTGAATTAAATGTCGTATGGTAGTGTTGTAGAGCTGCATCTTTATATATAACTTTGAATGCACTATTTCGTTGATTGATTGGGGCGTCAATATTGTTACAAAAGTCCGTGAATATTTTATATTTTAGATCGAGGGATTCGGATGGAGTTCCAGCGTATTTTTGTTCTTCCGTGTACGCTTTCATAAGAGTTATAACGAGGTTATGTGAACTTGTGGGATTGTTCGGCAAGGCTTTTAAGTTTCGTGAAGTTTGTAAGTTATTGATGGGACGATATTTTTGTAGAACTTAGTTGATCATTTCGTCTGGCATGGAGCACCATTGATCTAATAGCGCATCAATGAGTGCTGCTAGGATCGATTGGCCTCTCGATTTTTGAATTAAAATGTTTCTCATTCGAAGAAAATCMCTAAGATTCTTGGATGGTTCTGTCGCTTCTTGAAAGTCTTTACAGTAAATTTCTGGAAATCAGCCACAAAATATCCGTGAAGTCCACTGCCATATAATTTCTCATCTTCATATTCCTGAATGCGTTCATTAATGTAGTCTGTTACGTCGCTTGCGGTAGCATTATTGACTTGTACTTCTGTGCAGGGTGAAAATTCAATAGATTATATGGTAGGGTTGGTTTCGGCCATCTTGTTTATTTAAGACTCGCTGGCAACGTCGTCTGCGGGACAGTGATAGTCACTGGCGTTTTACGTCGCGAGAGAAATAATACTTCTATATAACCTACGGCTAGAATAGAAGGGAGTAGGGAACCTGATCTGTTGCACAACTGATCAGTGTGGGCTCTACTACTATGGTATAATTCCTATATTTATTGATTCGGATAAAGTATGATCTCTATTCTATTTACTATCTAAATATTATATACAAAAGGGTGCGCTACATAAGCCCAATGTAGCTAAACGTGTGGAACACTGGTCTTTAGGTCCGACATCTGGTAATTCAAAATAAATTGATAAGCACACTCAGTCAGACTTTATTCTAAAATAGGACAGTTCAATGCCGAATAGCAGATCCTTGATTTAACTCAAATGTATAAGTTGTGTGAGAGATATAGTAACAGTCAAAGCTAACGCATCTTACGCACTCAAGTGGTTCACATATAGATGACTGGGTAGCTTGTATCGAAGAAGCTTGGAATAATTAAGTATTAGAAAACACACTCCTTACAGTATGCATATCTCAGTCTAATTCCGATGTTTTTATCAAAATTAAAAATAGAGATTGCCTGCTTTATTTGTTTGTCTATATCTATATTGATGCTTTGAGATAATGAAATTATTAAATTAACAGTTATCATTAATGTAAAAGCATGTGTATAAATTCGTGGCATTTATGAGGAGCCTGAGATGTGAAGTTAAATTAATTAGCCTATAAAAACACTCTCCTTACATCAAAGACTTTAGTTAGGACTGCAAGCACAGTTAATATTTTAAAGAAAGCTAACGGCAACATGGTGGTCATTAAATGCTCTAGTTGGAACTGTTGTTCGAAGATAGCAAAGTTTTTCATCTAGGTAATCTTTGGCTTGATCATCCATAGAAACAAAAAGAGTCGCTCAATAAGAGTGATTATTTGTTGGAGTTTGATGTAAGCTGAAATGTAGCGAGTGTCTTGAGGCATAATTAAACAACCGTTATAAATCTCCACTTACAACTCTGTAATCAATCAGGAACAATTTTTATTTCCACCAATTCAACTATCATATTGAACCTCGGTTAGACAGCAGTAGCGTAAAACAACTCTTTGTGCCTGTACCATCGGATTTTGCCAAGATCCCCGCCGTCAATTGTTCGAAATGGGTGTTGAACGTATTCTCCATTTTTCTCTCTGAACCAGTACATCGTGTTAGGCTCCTGATTGTAAGGTTTCATTTCGTGCGCTTGTGCATCTGCCATTCTCAAATTCTTTGCTATATCTAGCTGTCTTTTACGGACTTCATTTGAGTCGGACATGTTCGCAACAGTCGGGTGAGAGGGAACAGGTGGTTTACTGGACGGTTGAGTCGCCGAGTCTTGACCAACTGGACGGGTCGAGGCGTTATTAGATGATATTTGAACGAAAGGATCCAAATAGAGAAGACCTGGGTAGGCACAAACAGGTTGCAAGTGAACTACTCGAGGGGCCTAACATGGATTATATTAGCGTTCATTACATGCAAAGCATAAGCTGAGGAGGAAGTTTTTAGATTTCAAAATCACGGGGCAGGATTTAAGTACAAAACTTGGTAGGCCAATATGAGCGTATGTTGGTGCGTATTGAACATAGTCGTAGACTGACATAATAAGAGTTTTTATAGTATAAGTAGCAAGAAAAGGGCAGCGAGTTCTATTGATTCTTTCCCCAAAAATGGAGAATCCCAGTGGGAAACACTTAATAAATAGTCGTCATATCTTCGTCACAATCGTAAGAGCAAAGACAAAGAATGATGTGATGTCTTTATGCATTGATGAAAAAACACAACAAAGGACTTGATAGGTGGGAGACGCTGACGTACCACTCGATGTGTACGAACAACCTTCCTCTCCTTGACGATGACTCTTCGGGAGAGACACATTCTCGGTGACCAGAGTAGTAAGTAGACTGTCTGAGAGTAAGGCAAAAAGCTTCTAAATTTCTATGGGGAAATAGAGTCGATCGCTCTAAGCTGAGACTGAAGAAATAGTAGAAAGTCTTCGTAACTACCGCAAATAATGCGTGTATCGTGCACTGGAAGGGAGCCAATGAAATAAGTGGAATGCCCAGAAACTTGGACTGCCTCCCATTGACTTAGTCTGGCTGTCTTTAAATAACATGCACACCGAATGCATCAGTGCATAACTTCTGCTATTCTCTGTTAATGAAGGCACAAAAGAAGGTGCAGCTGGCTCGAGACTAGAGCTTGGCCTTTCTTTATTGATAGACACAGGCTGGCTGCACTTGGCTCGCCAAAAATAGAAGAAGACGAATTCACAAAAGAGGACAAGATGCAAAGACAAAGAACCAACTCTCTGCTCGGGCTCTTCCGCTATGCTCTTTTATTCTTTCTTCATTTCTATATTCGCGCGGAGGATCATAATTTGATCTCTACTGAGTAAAGCAATGAATGATAGGGAGAGTGGAGTGATAATTTAAAAGTATCCATCTGAAAAACTTGCTTTACAT
>CACM01003768.1:0-10018 GCA_000208805.1 Erysiphe pisi
CATTATTTCATCGGCATTATTTTCACGTGAGGATGGTTTCTGATGTGGCTGGTGTTTCACTTGGAGGAGCGCTCAAGAACATCGTTGCCCTTGCTGCTGGATTTGTAGATGGAAAAGGATGGGGAGATAATGCAAAGGCGGCGGTGATGCGAGTGGGGCTGCTAGAGATGGTAAGATTTGGTAAAGAGTTCTTTGGACAGACTGTACGTACGGAAACTTTTACCGAAGAAAGCTGTGGGGTAGCAGATTTAATTACCAGCTGCTCTGGAGGTAGAAACTATCGATGCGCTAAGCTATCAGTTGAGCAAAATATAAGTATTACTGAGGTTGAGCAGAAAGAACTAAACGGACAGAAGCTTCAAGGCACATTAACTGCGAAGGAAGTAAATGTTTTTCTTAGGGCTAAAGGAAGAGAAGAGGCTTATCCGCTTTTTAAAGCGGTTCTCGGTTTGTATTTCTGCAACGTTTTTCTATTCATTTTCAATCATTATTACTGACCGTACATAGATATCCTTGAGAATCGAAATACTGTTGATGATATACCACAACTTCTATCTTCTGCTTCCCCTAGGTAGTTCAGCACTTAAAAGTTCATGGGCTTTGCAATAACAAATTCCTCCATCGTTGCATAGGAGTAATAAATAAATTTAAAGAAAGCCCTTTTCTTCAAATCACTCGCGGAGTATAAAATCATTAATTTGCACAGCAAGATTTCCTTCCGTGTTCTGGCTTATCTCCAGCCTCTCGAAATCATATCTTCGGATACAAAATTATAATTCTATATCGATGATATTAAAAGGCCACATATTAGGCCACAAATGAACAAAAACATGAGGACTTTGTTACGCAGGATTTTTAAGGGTTGTCGCTCAGTGATAGGAGTGAATTATAAGTCCAAACCTCAGACCTCTACATATTAAAAATGTCGCACAAAGTATATGATTGCAGCAACTCACATCTGCTTCAACAAAATCTGCTGTCATCTTGATTTTTCAAAAGTCTTTTTATTACTGCCAATTTTTGTAAATTTATCCCATATCTGAGAGCCTTTTAATGCGGTCGAAAGCTAAACTAGATATAAGGCTAAAAATAAATAATTGGGCCGAAAACGTATTTCCCTTCTGTTATTTACGGGATTTTAGTAGGCCAGATGGAAGTAGAGTGTTGACCTATTAAGTGGCTATAATTTAATTGCAATCAACTGATCCTTAGCTAGAATTGACAGAAGCAATAGAATTAGTATAAATTAAAGGTTTATCGTTAGCTTCCACAGCTATCAACATTACACGCCTCGGGTGTCATAAAAACCTCGATATATTGCAATGCCACATGTCAGAAGCAGGATATTAATTGCGCGAACTTACTACCCTGTCACGCTAAACTAAGCCTTGCTAGTCTAAAGCTGGTGCCATACCCCTGTAGCTTTACATGGATAACCACTCCTATTTTATCAAGCGAGAACGAATGCTTGGCAAATTCATGATTCATTTTAGAAATTAAAATAAAAACTTTGGTAGCAGCTCGATTTTGTTTTAGTTCAATTTTTAATTTAATTGGATTTTTCACATCTTGATTAATTCAAGTCCCAAATGTTACTAATTTCCATTCGATAAATTTTTAGACTAGCTATTAAGAAATATTTATGATACAGTAAAATACATATCAGATACCAAGAAAATTATTATCTTCGTTGTCTTTGTGAAAGGGAGGCCTCGCTTCGTTTTTCAGATCTATTAAAAGCAGAAAAATGGTCTCTGACCACATCAAATAATTCTTTTTCTTTTGGCGCAATCGTGCTAAAATATATAGCCATGTCCGTATTTTGCTGTGCTTTCTCTAGATTTTCAGCGATTGAGTGATCCTCAAAGCCTGTGGTGGAAGATAAAGCCAAGGAGTCGGAAGATTGTGAGGAGTTTCCTTGGGAGTCCCCATTGCCACTGAAGCCATAGCGAATAGTATATCCAAGAAGCCGTTCGACCATAAACATATGCTTACATACCATTCAGTTGTTAGCCATGTGTGGACACGTACATCTTGTTATACTACTACCGTCATTCAATGAAACGGTGTAATTAACATCCGTATTCGTGAAGGAAGTGACATAGATTTCCTTTTCCAACTCTCCACTGCATTCTGACAGAGACGGACGTGTGATGACATGCAATACGTCTTGAAGACGTATTGCATTACATTTAATCAACAGCGAGATCTCAGCCTGGCACGTCCGTCTACTACCATGTGCATTGAAAGCACCAGCCACCTTCAGCTGGAGGTCATTCAATGCTTATCTTAAAAGCTTGAAAACTAGAACATCTGGTCGCTGCTTTCTGACAGACTTCAAGTACAAGGTCTTCAATTTGTTGTGCTATGACTCAAACAAATTATTAGTGTTTTGTTCTACTTTTAACCACTCTTCAAATCCAATTTTGGTTGAAAATTCTCTGGTAACTTCAACTTGACCAGCTATATCATTGCACATATTTTCATTTAGAATGGTGCATGTATTTCTTAGATTTTCTATACTGAATAGCAAAAAAATCTAAAATATGTTACTATATTATGATGAAATGATTTTGCTTGTCATATCAGAAATAATTATACAACAGCTTTGATCTGTGTTTTTGATATGAATAAATCTTAAACAAGTTGGCATTATTTTCAAAAATTCGGATGGACTATTTCTAATTACTAAATGTATGTGAATGTAAATTCAAATATACTTTGTGATTCTCGTTTAATTTTCGGATTAATCCTCGACACAGGGACAGGGGCAGGGAGCAAGGCTTTTAATTTGCAAGGAAGAGAATTCGCGCAATTAGTATCTTGCATGTAGACAAAAYCWKTACYTCAKAYCTCTCGGACTCAAAGAGACACTATCCAAGGCCCAAATGAAAGTGAAAGTTAATAATTTTTTTAAGGGGCGCATTGAGGCTGAGTAGTGGGGTCCGACCGTTAATTTCTTAATCACCACCGCAAAACCTTGATTAGTTCATCGAACCCGAACCAATCAAGATTTTGCGATGGTAATTTAGATATTTGAATTTAGAAGGGCCAGCTCGGGTAAAGCGGCGGCGCGCGATTAATTTTTTTAAATCTATAATTCTTCCAATTCGATCAGTGTAGCGCTACAGAGCAATATTTTGAGCGAATCACGACACACTAGTAAATTATTAGACTTCGATAAGCGCCATAGTTAATTGGGTTCGTATTGCTAGGGGTTCGTATTGCTAGATACAATTGCTAAACTTTTACTAGTTTCTTAACTGTATCCCAAACAATTAATATCTAATCGCCTACGCAATCAACCTGATTCCTCGCTGAAAATTTTATAACTTGAAGACAGGGCATCGATATTACAAGATGCTACCCCTAAGTAAAACTCTAAAAATCGTAAATGATTGCAGAGCCTCAGAAGTCCAAATTCAACAATTTGAAATCATAGATGAGACCAGCTTTTTTGCTTGGCTCAAGGAAGAAAAAAACAAAATTGAATGGATTTCGCACTACAACAATAGTTCCACCAAAGCGGAAGGGAAAATCGTAAAGCAATCAATTTCTTCAGAGAGAAAAAGGGGTAGACCACCTACAATAGAATGGTCAAAAAATACATTTGTCCATTTAGTGGAGCACCGAAGTTTCAAAATGACGAAGATCCGAAGGAGCGTGTCACTCCCAAGCTATCTCGAAAGGTTGGATGCAAAGTAACTATCAACGTGCAGAAAAAATTTCGGGATAAAACGGTATTTGTTACATTTGATAACACTCACACCGGTCACGGTGTGAGTACAGTAGATACTTGGTGCCGGTCAAGAATTTGTCCGGCTGTGAGGGAGTGGCTTGAAAAAGTTGTGGCTTCTGGCATTAATTGGACATCGTTTAAGAGGATGACACGACTTCAGGACGATAAATTAGGCTTCTTGGGTATTGAGGGGATTGGTCTTGGTCAGGAAGTTGAAATTTCCGAGATTTTGCTCATATCTAATAAGGACTTCAACAATTTCCGCCAAAGGCACGCTATGAAAAGTTCCCAACTGGACTCTGACTGTTGGAAGAGCTTGTCTAGGTATGCAGAGATGATTCACAACGAGGGAGGTATTTCGACTCTTGAGAAAGTCGAGGAAGATCGAATCGGGGGAGATGATACATTTTTGTATTTTATCTAACACTATATTTCAACAGATCATCATGTCAAATAACCAAGAACAACAACAACAACATTAACAAGAAACAATGGACAATTCAAAAGCCACCTATTTTACAACTATTTTGAAGGATAACCCCATACGATCCATTGCCTTAAATAACATTGTTGTGTTGACAGGCCAAGCAACCTATGAAACTTGGTCTATTATGATGATGACTATATGGAGAACTATGGGCCTTTATGAACTCATTGTTGATGGCGTAAAACCCATTTGCAATGCTGGAACAGAGGAGTTTAGGGCATACACTGCTTTGTGTAATGCAGCAATTGGTACATTCCTCCAAGTAGTACATACAGACATATTAAAACTACTCCTTGAAAAAAGTGACCCACATTTAATGTGGACTTATTTAGTCATTGAATACTAAAGGGATACTGCATATGCTCTTGTATACCAGCTTGGGAATCTATGCCAATTATTTACTGCTTACGATTCATTAAAACCCCTCTCCGAGTTTATTCAAATGTTCGAGAGCGAATGGTACAAATTATACCGTCTCGCAAGAGACTCAAATGAGGAGCATCGTCAAGACATTGCCAATTTCCTTCAAAAGGATTTGGTGAAGCGGGACTTTCTTCTTAGCTTCTTCAGTCGATATAAGAAAAATATCGTTGATAATTTGACTACCAAAACGGACTTAACGTTCGCGGTAGTTAAGCAACGTTCACTTGATATCGATTTTGAAGAAGCTTCACAAACTTCTTTGGCAACAGGCAGCATAATAAGTAAGAAGCCCATTTTAACGCCACCCTAAGGTATAAGAAAAACTACCATATGCACTTACTGCCGGAAGCATCACCCAAAGGCTATCTTAAACCATAAGTGGTATAAATGCTTGAAGTTAAAAGAATTCAACGAAAAGAAAAGAAAGACTAACCTTGAAAAAGGTAAAAGGTTGAAAAGTATAAATAAGGTAATGATTACCTCGGCATCTGAAGAGGTGAGAAATCAAAACTTTTACCTTGACATTTGTACAAGTACCCACACGTGTCCTTACGCAGAACGATTCTCCAACCTCCAGTAATGTACCGGCTTTGTAAACTCAAGCCCGAGGTAGTTAATGGAAATTCTGGGTAAAGGAACTGTACTTATAAATTGTAATATTAAAAATAACACTGTCAAAAAATTTATAATGAAGGATGTTTTATATGTTCCAAAACTTTAACACTCTTCATTCTCTTGGAGAAAAGAAACGGCTAATGGTTTCACTCTCCTTGACAACGGTGATTCACTTTGTTTCCTTAAAAATAACGTAGTATGTGTCGAATCTAATTTTAATGGGCCTCTACCTATAATTAAAGAAGTATTCGTGCACAATCATGAAAATGCATTTATTACTTAAGAATTTTGGCACAAAGCTTTGTGTCACTCCGCGCCCTCCATCGAGAAAACAGAGAAACTTATTGGAACTAATTTCATACCTGAATACCCTAAAGACTTTCATTGTGAAGCTTGTGAGTTGTTTAAATCTACACAAAAGAAACCAAAATCAGTTGAAAGAAAAGCAAGCTAGAGGAGAATATATACACTCTGACCTTTGTGGTCCGTTTCCAATACCTTCTCTAGGTAACGCTTCATATTATATCAGTTTCGTTGACGATGCAACAAGATATTCAACCGTTAGATTTTTAAAAGCGAAATTTAATGCTTCGCAAACAATTATTAGTTAAATTAATGAGTTCAAGAAACAATTCGGTTGTTAAATAAAGGCTATACGAACTGATAACGGTGGTGAATATATTAACGAAAGACTTACAAAGTACTTAGCTCAAGAGGAGATTGTTCACGATTTAACCCCTCCATATTCTCCTGAGTCTAATGGCATCACCGAACGGTTAAATAGCTCCGTTGGCGAAGTTATACGCGCCATGTTGATACCCATTGCTGAAAAACGTCTATGGGCTGAAGCAGTACAAACGTTCATCTACACAAAAAACCGTCTTTCTCATAGCTCTGTTAGTGGACAGACACCCTATGAAGCCTTTTATAAGCAAAAACCMATAATAAATCACCTTCAGCCTTTTGGAAGACAATGCTATATACATAGCCTAAGGTCAAGCGTCCCTCAGGCAGTAAGCTACTTCCAAGAGCCGAGAAAGGAATATTCGTTGGATACACTAATGTGCTACACCAATATCGTATCTTTGTCCCTGAAAATGGGAGGATTGTAGTATCAGCTGATGTTGGGTTCCCTCCACATAAAGAAGAAGGTAACTCTTTAAATATTTCTTCAACACATCAAGAACTCAATCCAGATACTCAGCAGGAAAATCGGTTAATAGTCATGGAAAACCCAACTCAACTAGTTGGAAGTCCAGAAGTAAATGCTAATAACATTTATTCAAATGACGCCGATGATGCTGTCGATCATAATCCAAATAGCCAACTGCAAAGCCTAGCACCTCTTAATATTGAAAGCTCAATTATGAATATTATTGTTACAGAGGATCAATCTCTTCATCAATCAAACGCTCCTATAATTACAAGATCTAAGCGTCATGTACGACCTCGCGTGTTTGATGACACGATTACGGGGGAGTGGTGGAAAAGGTCTCGTGCACAAACACAAACTCTTCAGAAAGATTCAAATAATATTGTAGATACTGAAGAACATGAAAGTGCTTTTATTAGTTTTTTAGAAATATCAGAACCATCGAGTTACCATGAAGCTAAAAATTCTCCTTATTGGTCTGAATGGGAAAAAGCATTCGAAGATGAAATGAGATCACTTCATGAAAATGAAGTATGGCAAGTAGTAACTCGACCTAAAGATCGAAATATTTGCAGTGGCAAATGAATGTGCAAAGTAAAAGGAAATGCTCTGGGAGAAGTTGAACGATTCAAAGCACGCTATGTTGCGAAAGGCTACTCCCAAACCAAAGGAATTGACTATGATGAGACATTTGCTCCAGTTGTACGTCTTGATTCGCTGCGGCTCTAGTATTCTCAGCACACAAAGGTTGGAAACCAAGACAGCTTGATATCAAAACTACATTTTTATATGGCATCTTAAATGAAGAAATTTATATGGAACTTTCTGAAGGGTACAGGAAAGAAAACCATGTAGCACGTTTAAAAAGGTGTATCTACGGACTGAAACAATCACCCCGAAAATGGTACTTCAGTTTGGTCGAATATATCATTCCGCAAGGTTTTGTTTCTACCCTAATGGACCCATGCGTCTTCATCCACAAAACAGGCAAATTAATTGTTGTAATATACGTGGACGATATAATACTCTTTGGTGAACAATGCTCGATTATGTAACGGCCTTGAAGTAATTTGATTTTCTCAAGGTACTCAGAGTTATATACAAAAGAAAGTCTTGAAGTAAGGAAGGAAGATATGTAAGAAGAATCTCCCCTATTTATTTACAGATTAGGAGGTCGTTATTTCCTCTTGATAAGCCCAACCTTAAAGGGTTTCTCTTGCTTAGATTTCCAATCTCTTAATTTATTTCTATCTTCCTTCAGTCATCTTAACTTTGAAATAGGTTTTCTTGTCATGACAATTGAACCCAGTTTGTGACCTTTTGTATATATCTTCAGTTATTACATTAAAATTGTGAGTATATCTCGCTTAATAAAATAATAATAAATAACCATTGCAGGGCTGGGTCTCAATCCCGGCATATTAGTTTTATCCTTGGCAATATTAAATATGCATGTAAGTAATAATTATGCATGCCCTTCATCATAATAAATGTTAATGAATATTATGCCTACAAGGTTTAGATTAGTGTTTAAAATGGACTAGGTGTCAGCCTAGTAAAGGCCAGGCTCTAGCCCTGTGACAGATTATGGATGTAACTGTCAACTTGCTCAAAACTGAGTTTAAAGTAAATGACATGCGGGATCTCCATTGGCTGCTCGGCATTCAAATTGAGTATTGAGATGCAGGTATCATCTTGTCCCAGACGGTATACATAGATAGAATTCTGAATAGATTTACTATGCAAGATAGCAACCCGGTCTCTATACCCATTGAAGTAAGCAAACGACTCATTGCAGCTGATAAAGGAGATATCAGGGTTAATGCCACCTGACCTAGCATATACAATCACACATCTCTCACAATTTAATACAGATCCATCTGTCACTCACTTAAATGCAGCAAAACGAGTTTTACGATATCTTACAGGAACAAGAGAATTAAAATTGCTTTGTAAATTCAATACACCTCTTGTTCGGAATGGAKATTGCGATGCTTCATATGCTAATTGTCTCGATACTCGACGAAGTTTTTCTGGGTATATATTTCAACTAGGCAAATCTACATTTAGTTGAATATTATTATTTATTTATTTATTTATCCTATTTAAGGTCCTAGGCTTACGCCCTAATGTCCACATTGGGTTCAGGACCGGCGGAGCCGGTAGGGATCATAGCCTCAGGCATGCCCTGCTCGTTCACGCCCGCTATTTACATAAAATGTAAGAAAGGAAAGGAAAGGAAAGGAACAACAAATAGAGTTATCTCAGCATTTCTCACACCAAGCGATAACCCGCCATTTCAATTGTTGGCATTCTATAATATACCCTCCTCGCTTCTAGCTGAGGATGGGTGAGTCAGTTGGTCAGTAAAGCAACCTGTAACTTTTTCGAATTCGGAAAATCTCTTCAAGCAATTGTGCCCTAGAAGTTTCATTCTAAAGTCGTATATGGTCATGCCATTTCGAAGTTTGCGCGCTTGATGTGCGTACCTTCGACATCTAATAATATTAGTCGGAGTGTTCTCCTGTTCACAAATGCATTCAAGTTCGGTGTCAAAATGTTTTAAGCGGCGGTGGTATGCCGCAAAGTCACCATGTCCAGTTCTGGCAGCTATCAATCTATGAAGGAGCCGCCGAGATAATACAAGTTCTGGTGGCTTCCTCTGACGCATTTTTAAATCTAGATCTTGGTACCTAGGAGGACAGACGTCGGACCACCATTTATCAACTAATTCTTGTCGACGCTGCTGTATAAGTCGACGTAAGTATGCCAGAGTAATATAAATTGGCTGGGCTTGCCTCTCAGATAAATCTCTCAGAGCAATGCGAGCTTCCGTCTCCGCTTCTACATTTCCACTAATCTTAGAGTGACCTGGCACCCATTTAAACTCTGCGCTTGTAGACTTCGCAAGACAATGAAACATTCTTGTTTGTCTAATACTAGATGTTGATTTACCAGTATTTAAAGCCATCAATGCGGCTTGATTATCGAGAAGTATATATRYCTTCTCGTCATTGTTTCTCAGGGACAAAGCTTCACGAAGCGCAATGGTCGCACCAAACATCTCTGCATCGTAGACCTGTCCACCATGTAGTACCCCATGTCCCTTTTTTAAGGTTATTCCTCCACGTTGCAAGGCAMAACCCCAAGATGATCGTCCAAGACCTTCTGATGACCCATCAGAGTAGGCACATATATCGGTACTGGCAATTGTATTTAACCGTAGCTCATGATTTAACAGTCCATTTTCCTTTAATCCAAGCATTTCAGTATAGACTGGTACTGGAAGTGGTTCTAGAGCTTCCGCTTGAGGCAGCTGGTGATAAGCGCGCTGAACACGAGACATTTGTGCTTCAGGCTTCTTTGAAAGTCTAGATTTTCTTTTGAATTTCATGGTGCCCACATTAGGACACACACCTGCTCTTATTCTAAGAGTATATGGGCTGGAGGGATGCCTCCTTCCCGGTGTAAGACTACATTTGGAGTAGTTCTCCACACGGGTAAAGCAGCTCTTAGTGCCTTAATTGTGACCTTGTTGATTAGTTCACAGTTAAATGAAGTAGGGGGGTCTAATGGCTCCCGATATAGATGGACGTGACAA